>VDFB02267429.1:0-14837 GCA_007258455.2 Sequoia sempervirens | reverse complement strand
GGTATCTAAAGGGAACTTCAAACTATGCTTTGTGTTACCATGGAAACTTGGTTGAATCACAGAGAACTCTCAGTATTTGAGGTTATGTGGACTCTGATTGGGCAGGGGACATTGACAGCAGAAGATCCACCATTGGATATATTTTCATGATGAATGGTGAATGCGGTGAGTTGGATGAGCAAGCGGTAGGCTGTAGTCTCTTTTCACTACAAAGACAAAATAGATGCTTGGCAACACATGCACGTAAAGAAGCAATGCGAAGTTCAAAACATTTGTGTTCTATATTGGTTTTATGTAGGAAAAGAATTATTATTTACTATGATAGTCGAGTGCTTATATGTTTGGCAAAGAATCCTACTTTCCATGCGAGGGATGAAACATATAGTGTATAGTATCACTTTGTACGAGATATGGTGGAGGATGGGAAGGTCTCTTTGGAGAAAGTGGATACTCTAGAGAATGTTGTAGATGCATTGACAAAGCTTGTGAGCACAGACAAATACAGGTGGTGTGACAGTTCGATGGGCCTCTTGGCCTATGAATTTTAGTTGTTTTATTATGCTCTAGAGTTGTCAGTAAGGTCTTTGTCAAGTGGGAGATTTTTAGAATATTTTCCTCAATCCATACTGACATGTAACTCCAGGAAGGAAAAGTCGCTGTGACATTATTCATGTTTGGCTGACTAACTATTCTAAATCCATTTGAAATGTTCATGTTGTCGAGACAGAGCTGATATCTTGCCGAATGATGTTATCGCTGTGACTAGAAGTATTCGCTATGACCTTTTGTTGAGTGGAGATCTCTGGCCGACAGATTTTTCTTATCGAGTGTTGGAGAGAACTCTCAGTGACTAAAGGGAGTCTCACCGATAACATATGGCTATCGGGGTAACACAAGGGCTCAGGGAGAACTCTCAATGACTGAATGGAGTCTCACCAATAGCATATGGCTATTGAGGTAACACAAGGTCTCAGGAAGAAGTCTCAGTGATGAAGAGTGTTCTCGCCGATGGGGATAAACTTGGTGTCTTCGTAGTGACAAAAAAACTTCGGTATGAAGTCTTGGCAACTGGGAGAGTCTCGCCAATATGCTTTGGGAAGACACATTATGTTCGCTAAGATGTCTTAGAGAAATACAAAAGTCTTTCCGACTCGATAAGACATGGGTGCTCGATGTGAGGTCTTGGCAAAAGACAAAAGTATTGCTAGCTCGGTATCACATGTTTTGCTCGGAGTGAAGTCTTGGTGAAAGATGAATGTCTTGCCAACTATCAGGTGCTTCGATGAAACTTGAGGAGACTCAATGAGACCACTTGGTGAACTGTAAAGTCTTGCTGATGGAAAAGTTGAAATCAATGTGACTCATGAACTTCGGTAAAACGTCTTGCCGATGGAGAAACTCTTGCCGATAGAAATGCAATGGATGTCAGTGGTTTTGGTATGACTTGTGGCCTTTTCTATAACGTCTTTCCAACTATTGGGACCTATGATGATATCAATAGTGAAGAATTTGTGGCATTCGGGAGACACTGTTAGTGTCTCACTGATATGCCAACAAATTTTGAATGCCTTTGACTAAATTGACCATCCTATGTGGAGCCTCATGGACCAATCAGAGGAAGCGAATTTCAAATGGATGGCAGTTAGATTTTTGCAATAGTTGTGGTGCTAGAGCTGAACTGCATGCAAGGAAAAATCAATGCTCAAAAGGAAACTTTCTACGATGGGAAATGGTGGATAAGGATGAACAGAAGATAAAAATCAGAATGTGATAAGATTAAAAAGGTGATCAATTCTAAGTTTGATGAATCAGATTCTTGAGAGCATTTTCTGTAACTAGATGAATAGTGAATGAAGCTACTGTAAACTAATACCAGAGAATTGTATCTCTGCATTGTGTGTAATTTGTTTATTACTGAAATACAAAGAGATTTAGCCTGATGTGGTGGTTTTTTTTTCGATAGGGTTTTCCCACGTAAATCTAGTGTTCATTTGTCTTTATGTATTTTTTTTCTTTCTATAATCCTTTCATGTGTGTCTTAATTGAATTTTAATTAGAAAATTAAAAGTACTGTTTGCATTCTTCCCTGTGGTTTTGACGCTAGGAAATTGTTTCCGTACCTCTTCTTTCCTTACAATAGGTAGAGGGGTGATTATGTACAAGGTTATCAATTTTGATGTTCGAGTAATTAGGAAGAAATTCATACACCCTTTAGACACTATCAAGTATGATTAGATGCTCATTGTTAGTGAATCAATCAATTATCTTCCCATGTCATATGCACTTTATTATCCTTTAGATTGATTCATGGTGTTCCATTCTTACAAGTAATCCAGAAATATATATACAAATTGAATATGATGAATTTCTCTTGAATGCTCATGTGAACTTGAAATTATGCTATTGGGAATGCTCTCAAAAAAGGCTTGTTTTAAAATGAAAGAAGGAACCTTGTATTTATACTTACCTATGCTTAATATTCTGAAATTACACCAAAACAACCTGGCATATGAATGCATTAATTAAAGGAGGCTAAATCTTGGCAACATTTGAAATTAAATCCCAAAAATACCTTAAGGGCCCAAGCTAAGATGCCCTAGGTGGTGTCTTAGTCCCAAGGCATGAAACTTGGGGCACAAGTACTCTAGAAAGAGGGGCCACTTTAAGGCACATTTGGAATCAGGGTCCCAAGACCTTTGGAGGAAAAACATGCCCTAGGTGGCATCTTAGTCCTAACCCAAAAATCAGGGACACATAGCTAGAATCATTAAATTATCATTTACCCTTTGAATTTTGTTAGGATTAGCCATAAAAATATATAATTCATTGCAATTATGGATGCAAAATAGGACCAATTAAGACATAAATAGGGATAAACAAAGCAAGGAAAGCCCAAACAAGTATTAAAATGCAACTTGGGTATGCATTTTCCTACACTGCATTTCGCCCCCACTTTAGTGAGAGGATGAACTTGCTTCAAACTCTAACTAATTTAGCCAACCACACAATCACGAGGGGTTCAAATGTACAAATGATAGTAAGATAGTATGATAATAATCATAAGGGTGGCCAAGCCCCCATGATCAAGATCTTATGAAAAACCAACATAGGCACAAAGGAACACAATTGTAGATGATATCTGAAGCCATAACTAGATAACAAACTCACACCACTAAAGATAGAAAAAATAAAGGAAAAATAAAAATGCAATGGATCAAACTTCAACTAGCCATCCAACTTGTTGTGGACTGGGTGTAGGTTGTTTTTCCAAGAAAGGTTTACAAGTGGAACGTATTTGCCACTATGTAAACAAAATGCACACTCACAAGGGCTAGTGAAGTTAGTTGTTCACTAGGTAGACCTCGAAGGAATATATCAAATACATACCTCCATGATTTTAATAAGTGAACCATAGATTTATAGGTCTATTTACTTCTCTTGCACTCAAGGTTTTTCATCTAAAAGGAGAGAGACAAGCCAAAAACCTAGGTGGTTCACACAAACTAATGCAAGAATAATGGAAATATGAATGAAATGTGTCTAGATGAGATGGTATAAATGCAAAAAATTGATAAAGACTATTGATTATAAATACAAAACCTAAGAAATGTAACTTTTTTGAAAACACGTTGTGATATGCAAAAACACCTAGAAATGAAAGTAAACTGTAATATAAATTGATGAAAATAAATGTGAACACCTAAGAACTTGTTCAAGATTGGAAATGACCTTTGAAATTCTACTAAAGCTAAAATTTTGGCCTACTGGGACTCATTTTCCATTCTGGGTGAATTAGTCCTAGATATGGGGAATTTTTCCAGAGCCTGTTTTGGACAAATGTGTATCCAAAACTACAAATAACCATTTTTAGGCTTGATAATGGGACTAATTTTCCACTAATGGTGAATTATACCACTTTTGAATTTTTGAATATTCAAAAGTTGAAACAGGAGAAGTTGATTTGTAGTTCGGTACCTAATAGATGAATGTCTCTGAAAGTTTGATTTCTAACACTATAGGTGACTTTTAGTGGATATTTTGACTTGGTCAACAAGGAGATATCTTCAATAGGGTATGTGAAGGATCCTCATGAAAAAAATAGGCCCTTAAGTGGCAAAAAATTTAGAAAAAATTAGTGTTAGGCAACTTGATGTAAAAATTTGAAAAAGTTATCTATATTATTTCAAAAATATTTAACAAAATCTGTAGAAAATTGAATGTAGTTTCTAAACTACTAGGTTTATTTAAAAATAAATAAAATCTATTTGGTGAAAACTTAAATTTCAATGCAGTAGTACTTAAATTTTAGGGAAAAAATAAGAAGTAGGTGTCTGTCTAACCACCCTAACCATAATAAAATGATAATATTTGTTTATAAGATTTTATATATAAGTAGAGGACTCATGTTTGGATCTGATGCATTTTTTTTATAATTTTTTTCATAGTAAATAATTAATTATGAATTTTTTATTACAACTTTTAAAAAATATAAAAACTCATATGTCTGACCACCTTAACTTGATCAAAAATTCATGAAATTTATTTTTTCTTTTTTTAATCCTATATTATGTGAAGCATAGAATTTGATGCATGTTTTGGATTCAAAAAATGTGATACAGTTTGAAAGCTATAGATGTTTTTCAATCAACCTATCGATCGAGACTTAAGTCGTAATTCTAATAGAAAATGAATAATAATTATTTATTAAATTCAAAGTAAAGCATAATTTATATTGGTGGAAAGTTGAAAATCTCCTCTAAAAACCCTTTCTGTTTCATCAATTTTGGGTAAAAAAAAAAGTCGTCAACCACATACCCTACAAATACCCATAATATCACCACTTTTTGGCCCATCATGATCGTGCACATACCCAATAACTTTGCAACTAAATCCTTAATGATTTTCATGTCTTGAAGATGCCTAAATCTATAAACATACAAGACGAGAAAGAGAAATGTTGGATATTAGAGCATGGGGGTTTACCTTGGTCAAACCCCTTTTAGGTAATTAAACCCAATGAATAGATTAGATGAAGCATGAACATTAAATGAAGGAATTAGTACCTTTCCATTGTGATATATCTTGGATTGCTACAACAATATGAAGAATCAACAGTTGAATGTCTAAAAAATGTTATCTTGATGACTTGAAGTGATGAAACCCTAGCTTGCTTGAGAATAATAATGAGTGATGAGTAAATAATGAATGAATGAGATGTTAATTAGGGTTTAGAGACTTATATTTATAGTAAATTCACTTTATTTTCCCATTAATTGGATCCCTAAGGATGACATGAAAAATAAAACTTAAATTCTAAAATTTCCTGCTTAAAACTCAAAAATGGCCCAAATGGGACTAATTCACCGCCTTGGATGAATCAAACCCACCTGGCAAGGACTCATTCACCCAAATGGGTGAATTAGTCCTATAGGGGTCCTTTTGACAACTAGAATGTTGGGGACAGAGGATTTTCAGTTCTTGTGTTTATTTCATTAGGTATTTGATCAAATTATGCCTTGGGATGTACAATATGGGGTCATAAGGGCCTATTAATGATGATGATAAGGTCCATTAGGTCTTGGGACACAAAGTTCAATGTGAAAGTGTGATTAAATACCATTTACAACACCAAAATGAGGTCCACATAGCCTAGAAAGTCACAACATCCAATGTGAATGTGTAGGACACATTACAACTCTAGATTAAAGTTGGGTTTAATTTATAAGCCTTTTAGATTGATGTGATAATGTAATTAAATATATTTTATAATGTTGAGTTATGGAAAAATAGGTTTATTATGTCTATAGAGGTGTGAAAGTATTTTACAACACTTTAGAACATCTTTACAAGACATTGATAAATGCATTTTATTCAATTTGCAAGGGTCCAAGACATAGTTTGGATGTGTAAAACACCTCACAACACTAAATCAAGGCCTGATTAAGTCCAATTTAACATGAATTATTCCTAAATCAAGCAAGAAATATTTTTTTCTATGGTACATTTAGCCCCCACTTAAGTGAGAGAATGAACATGCTTGAAACTCACACTAAAGTAGACATTCAAGAGAGGTCCAATTGTACAAATGTAGATGGTCTAGTATAACAAAGATCAAGAAGGTGGTCAAGCACCCAGGATCCTAAGATCCTAAGTCAAGCTAACATAAGTGGAAAAGGATGCACAAGGTGTATGATATGTAGTGAAACAAGATACATGATCATGCAATGACAAGAATTAGAAAGAAGAGAAAGATGAAAAATTAAAAGGTGGATCAAGTTTTGACCATTTGTCCTACTCATTGTGGATCAGATCTAGGATGTTTTTCCAAAAGGTTTACAAGTGGATCGTGTTCTCCACTATGCAAACAAAGCACACACTCATGAGGGCTAGTGAAGGTAGTTGTTCACTAGGTGATCCCCAAGGGACCATATCAAAGCCATACCTCCATGACTTTAATAAGGTATAAAAATGAAAAATGCATGCTCACATGGGCTAGTGAATTTAGGTGTTCACTAGGTGAGCCCCCCAGGAAGTCCATATAAAATCCATGCATCCATGACTTTAATAAGGACAATAAAAATGCAACAAGAAAGAGAGATGTTCAAATGGATTTTTCTTAGTTCATGCAATGTATCTTCTTAGGGAACATCATGCCTCATGTCTCCAAGAGAGGAAAATTCAAAGAAATATCATGCTCTTAGAGGGAATCAAACCCAATGACCTTACCAAGAAAATAACACGTTGCAAGAAGAAAGAAATCGCACAATGAAATGTGAGTGGTGATGTATGCCCCCACTTTAAAGAAGTTTTGAACACCAGTGCTATGAGAAATTATTTAAAGTAGAAGAAGAAATGAGAGCTTATTTAGAAAAACCTAGGGCAAGTCATATGTTTTCAATAAGCTACGTCATGGAAAGATTGTATGTCACATGCGAACCAACTTAAGGTATGTTGTCCACAACCCAAGCTTTCTCTTATATGATCATGAAAGGTTAACAACTTAGCCAAAAGAGGCAACAACAAGTGACATATGAGAACAAGGCTACTAAACCCCTTGGCCCCACTTAGTGTAGGATAAGGTTGAGCCAAAATGATGTATAAGATGCATGGTAGAGTGAAAATCAGTATCAATTAGAGAAATTAGGTGCCCCGGTCATAAGGAAGAACACCAAACTCCTTAAGATATTGGATTTTACTACTCAAAGCCCTGCATTCATTAGTAGAGTGACCATGAACTCTATGATATGCACAAAATGAATTCTTGTAATAGAATTTCTTCAGAGTTCTTGGAGGAAGGGTTATCAAGTGATCTTGGAGGAGTCTCGACAAGAAACCCTCTTGGTCAATGGTAGATGTTCTTCTATTATGTGACAAAGATATCGTTTGCTTAGATGTACAAGATGTCATGCCTATGCAATAATATTTAGATTGTGATATTTTGGTCTCTCCTTTATGGGAGGGTGTAAAATCTAACGAATTAGCATTTTGTAAAATGGCATTGACATTAAGTGAAGGTATATTTTTTTGTTGGATTGTTTGCAAAGAAGAATGATGAAGATCACTAGTGTTGATTAGTACAAGATTCTTTATAGTTAAAGATTGTTTAGATGAATTTTTGGTATCAATATTAGTGATGTTTAGTGAAGGATTTGTTATGTCTATCAAAGGACAAAAACTAAGACCGTGATTTGTTTGGTGTGTGAAGATCGATAGGGTTGCAGATACCTTGTTCGTTAGCACCACATCCTTTTCCACTACATCCAAGTTGTTTCATAAGCTCATAACCGCATCCATAAAGCTTGTTCATTCCTTTTGGATCAAGTGGTTGTTCATGATTAACTTCATCAAATTTTGTTGTGTAATTTTCTTTGATTGCTAAGTGGTTGAGGCGAATGCTTTCAAGAGGTTGTTCAAATTTTGTGTTGACATTATTTTTGTTTGTTTTCCCTTTTTTGAATCTTTGTTGATGATTTTGTATTCACCCATGAATTCATGTTCAAAATACAAGGAACCCCAATCATCTTCTAATAGCTTCATTACTTGTTCAAGATGTTTTTCTTGTTGTTGTGTGGGTTCCACATGTGTGGTTGGTGTTAATGTGTTTAAATGATGTGCTTTTTTTTCCTCAATCTTTAAATGACTATTGGAATCAGGGTCAGCTTCAAGTGTGTACACTTTGTTGTTGTGAATGTATTGCATTTTGTGATGAAGAGTGGAAGGCACTGCATTCATTTCATGAATCCATGGTCTGCCTAAAAGGAGATTATGTCAAATTTCATGAGGAATAACATGAATTTGTGTATCCAATGTGGCCACTCGAACCATAATAGGAAAATTGATCACAACGAGTGGTTGTTTTGTTATGTTGTCAAATCCCTTAATAGATAAAGAATCAAGTTGATTTTTTTATCTATCCACATGAAGTCTATCCAAGAGGTTTACACTACACACATTAAGAATGGAGCCATTTTCAACAAGGGTTCGCTTTATGCCAATATTTTTTTATTAAGATAATATTATGAAAGCTTCATTTTTTTTTTACACTTCCAAAGGGGGGAGTTTACTTTGGTGGAAAAATATGTCAACATTCAATCCTTGAATTATGGAAGCTATTCCATGCAGCTGTACATTAGAAGAGAGGAATTTGTTGCAAGGTCATTTAAAGCATAGTGTGATAGTTAGGTGAATTCTAAAGTAAATCCCATAGGGATATCTTTGTGGGAGTGTTCTTAAGTTTTTCAATAAGAACATACTCCCTTAATTGAGGATCTCTAGGGAAAATGGTATTATTCAAAGGTAATGGTGTTTGGGTGTTGTGGTTGTGGATTATTGCTAGTGTTATAGGTATGAGCAATCATATTATGACTCAGTTGCTGTAAAAAATTGTTTGTAGGTGGGTAAAGGATAATTTTAGGTTTGTTAGGAGTGTGAGGTTTGTGTGGTGGTGGGTAAAGGATTAGAGGATTCTTAGGATGGCCTATGGGGTATGTAGGAGATCCATTAATCAAAGGGGACCTAATGGACACTTGCAAATTCATAACCTCAGTGGTCTTGGTTTATTGTATCTCTAATAAAGGGAAATTGAGAATCACCTTTTTATCTAAGTAAGATACATTACTAGTGTTGCCATGTTCTAGTACCATTATGTTCTCCCTAGAAGGAGATTTTTTAGAAGAACTACAAATCAAATGTTCTTGATAATTAAGGCTTGGTTCATCTAAACTAACTTCATCGCAAATAAGGGAGGTATTAATGGTTGATTCCGTTTGATTATTAATAGTGGGGAGATTAGGGGAAGACTCTATTTGATTGTCATGATGTTTCTGCAAGGTCTCATTCCCTTGTTCCATATTATCTACCCTACTAGGAGAGCTTGTAATATGTTCATCCAAGGTTGAAATTTGTAAAGTAGCTTCAACACAAGTGGGAGAGGCATCAAGAGAAGGACCATTATAATTTTCAAATAGATTGTCCCAAATGGTAGGATAATTAGGGAAGGGAGGGTCAAGATTCTCGTGACTCTTAATAGGGGTATCCTCTAACACCAAGCAATCCTTGTGGTGTCGAGAGGGATATTAGGAGAAGGAAAATGTTCATGGTTATGGAGATTATGTAAGGTGATGTTTAGAAATTTTTCTATGATCTCATCATCTTCTTGTGTTGTGTGATCATCATGATGACTTATTGTGATTTCCTCTTCATTAGTAATGTTATGTCTAATAGGAGAGGTAAGAGGAGAAAAACAACTCAGATTGTCAAATCTATCATCAATTGGTTCTTCTAGCACTATAATATCCACTTTAAAAGTGTGAGAGATAATAGGAAAATAACAACTGTGATTGTTATGATTATCCAAGGTTTATTTCACTATAAAAACCTTACTCACAGAAGGGATACTAGGATAGGGATCAATGATGAACAAAAAGAAAGGAGAAAGGAGCTCATATTCATATGCACCTAATAAAATTTTCTTACAATATGTAATAAGATTGTAAAATATGATAACTATAGATTTTTGTAATGAAAGCATGATTTAATGATTATTCTACAAATTTGACATGTATCCTTGCTAAAGCAAACATGAAAAAGAGGAATGCAATTTTTTAGATTGTAAGGATGATAATTGACTGATTATGCTATGCAACAATGTAACAGTGAAAATCTCAAATTTAAGCCATGCATGAAATGAGATAATTTAAATGAGATTTAATGAAATACACATTATAGAAACTAAACTAATTGATACAGATAGTTTTTGGCATAAAACACAAGCTTAAAAATAGGATTTTTAGCTTGAGGGTAAAAGACAGTTTTAGGGGTGCACAGGGACTAATTCACCCAAGATGGTGAATGAGTCCAAGGGGCATTTTTTTCAAAGATTTTAGAATTTTTTTAGTCATTTTGATCTTTTCTATGTTCTATAATGTAGAACTAAGGTGAAGATGAAAAATTTAATGATTTGAGATGCAAAAATGCAATGTATATGCACCAGCACACTTTCACTAATGTAAAATTTGAAAAACTAATGCAAAATGCAATGCAACCTAGTTATTGGATGATGATGGAATCCAAATCAGACAAGAAGGTATTAAAATACTAGGTTCACCAAAATTAACCATATATTTTTAGGTCTATTTACTTCTCTTGCACTCTTAGGGTTTGACACCTAAAAGGAGAGAGATAGGCCAAAAACCTAGTTGGTTCACTCAAACTAATGCAAGAGTAATGCAAATATGAATGAAATGTGTATAGATTAGATGGTCTAAATGAAAATAACTAATAAATACTATTTATTATAAATGAAAAACCTAAGAAATGTAAGTTGTTTGAAAACACATTGTGATATGCAAAACCACCTAGAAATGAAAGTAAATTGTAACAGAAATTGATGAAACTGAATGTGAGAACTTGAGAACTTGTTGGAGACTAGAAATGACCTCTAAAATTATTTTGAAGATAAAATTTTGGCCTACTTGGACTCATTCACCATTTTGGGTGAATCAGTCCCAAATTTGGGAAGTTGTAACACAGCCCGTTTCAGACAAATGGGTATCCAAAACTGCAAAAATCCCTTTTTAGGCCCAGCAATGGAACTCATTTTCCACTAATGGTGAGTGAGTCCACTTTTTAATTTATAAATATTTAAAAGTGGAAACGGAAGCCCTCATTCTACAATTCAGCTCCTAACAGGTGTCTACCTCTGAAAGTTTGATTTCTAAAACTGTAGGTTACTTTTAGTGGATATTTTGACTTGGTCAACAAGGATATTTCTTCAATAAATTTTTAACTCAATCCTTAATTATTTTCAATCCTTCAAGATGCCTATTGTATATTAGGGCATGGGGTTTGCCTTGGTCAAACCCCTTTTAGGTAATTAAACCAAATGAAGAGATAAGATGAAGCATGAAAAAGAAATGAAGGACTTAGTACCTTGTCATGGTGATAGATCTTGGATTGTTACAACAATATGAAGAATATTCCCTTGAATGTCTGAAAAATGTTATCTTGATGAATTGAAGTGATGAAACCTAGCTTGCTTGATAAGAATAATGAGTGATGAGGGAATAATGAATGAATGAGATGGTAATTAAGGTTTAGAGAATCATATTTATAGTAAATTCACCCTATTTTCTTATTAATTGGATCTCCAAGGCTGACATAAAGAAAAATAAAACTTAAATTCCAAAATTTCTTGCTTAAAACTCAAAAATGACCCAAATGGGACTAATTCACCACCTTGGGTGAATTAGTCCTACCTAGCATGGACTCATTGACCCAGATGGGAGAATTAGTCCTAGAGGGGTCCTTTTGATAGCTAGACTCCTGGTGAATTAGGATTTTTAGTTCTTATGTTGATTTCATCAGGTATTTGATCAAATCATGCCTGAAGAAGCAAAATATGGGGTCATAGGGGGCTTATTAATGATGATGAATTTGTCCATTAGGGCTTGGGACACAAATTTCAATGTGAAAGTGTAATTAAATACACTTTACAACACCAAAATGAGGTCCACATAGCCTAGAAAGGCACAACATCCAATGTGAATGTGTAGGATGTAGTACCCCTCCATTTATGCTTTATGCTGTTATGTTTCACCTTGTTAGATTATGATACCTTGTTTGGATATTTTGATCGCTAGTTTTGAGTGATAGTGGATTTATTCTGTGATATGATGATACATTGTATGGTGATTACTATTTTCTGATATGCTTTGAGGTAGCATAGATGTTTACTTTCAGATGATTATTGCTATGTACATGTTTATGATGGACTAACAGTTATTTATTTCGTCAGTCTGATGTGGGTATTGGTGTGGAGAATAAAAATCACATCACTCGCTTGCGAGTGCCCTGTGATATCCGTGATTTTCTCTGCGTGTGTCTGTTCAATGGTTGATTATATATATATATGCATGTTATTGCTTGGTTGCAGGAATTGCAGGTACATGACATCGACTCCACCTGGGTACTCAGGTCTGAGCGTGTCAAGACTCAACGAAAATGTTGTTTGGGAGGTAGTAGTTTGGTTTATCCTAGTCTAGTCTTTAACCCGGTCACTGTACATTTTCAGTTTTAGTTTGAGTCTTGGTTGTCTTGTATTCTTCTGTTTGGTTTAAATTGCTTTGATAGGAAAATTGGTCAATTTTAATAATAGTTTCTTATGTCTTATTTACTGTTATTTAAATTGATTTTTAATGTTGAAGAAATTAGTTGCTTGTTATTTAATTAATTAATTAGCTTGTTTGGTTAAATAGTTTGATCTTAAAAGATTAAATTTATTTAATTAAATAAATTAGTTAATTAAATTAAATTGTTTTAAAATTGTGTGTGAATGGATTCAATATTTAAATTAAATAATTTGTGGAAATGGTATTTTTGGTTATTAAATAAATTTTTGTATTTGGAAATTGTTAATTTTAAATAAATTAATTAAATGCATGCAATTTGAAAAGGGAAGTTATCCGAGAAGTGGTTGAGGATATTTTGTTTTCCTCGACATGTGTGCCAGTGCAATTATGATTTTTGGTTGAGGAAATTTGTTCACGGAGGTTATTTTGGATCTGGGGAAAAACACAGAGGCCATTCTATTCAATTTCTTCACGGGAAAATATTTTGTGCTCTGTAAAATTCTCTGTATATGCTTTTTGTTATTTTTGTTGCAAATTTGTGGGAAATCTCTGGTTGCTATTTGGGTTTTGGTTCTCGGGAAGGATTTGGAAGCTACAGGCAGCAGAGGCAACAAGGGTTCTCATCACCAGTTAGTTTTCAGAAGCAAGGGAATGCAGGTATTTTTCTTGTGGATTTCAATTTGTTGTATTTAGAAAGATTGTCTGTGAAAAGAAATTATATTTTGTCGTGTGAAAATTTGATGATTTCAGAAAGCTTCTGTAGAATCTTCTCTGTAGGAAGTATTTAAAATTTTGTGGGAAAATATTTTTTCAAAGGGAAAATTAAACCTCTGGGTAAATTAGTTTTTTTGAATGGAAATATTGTGTGTATTCTTCCTTGAAATCCCTGTTGAATTTTTTATAATTTCCTCAATTTCCCCTATGAAAACCTCAAAGAAAATTTTACAGTTTCCCTAAAGAAAATTTCAGTATATTTTATTGTGAAATCCTGTGAAAATTATATATATATATACATATATATATATACATATATATGTATATATATATGTATATATATATGTATATATACATATGTATATATATATATATGTATATATATGTACATATATTTTATACATATGTGTTTCATATATAAATTGGATTGTCAAAAGAAATTTAATTATTTCCATATTCGCCGCCATACAGGCGTATTCTTTTTAAAGCGGAATAAATTTCCGTATACGCGAAATTGTAATACCGTAGGTTTTATGTTTATTCATTTTATATGTGATGAAATGTGAATTCCATGTTACAATGATATATGTAAAGGGGGTCGTGGCTACCCCACAGCCGCCCCCATATGGGGCGATGGTTGTGGAGGAAGTCGGCGCTGCCCTCACAGGCAACAGCGGTTGTCTCACAGCCGCCTCCCCATACGGGGAGAGCTGAGCATACACAGCCACGGGATGTGTACACTGTGTACACAGTCTGCGACTGTATAAATTGCGTCCATTCTGTGTTCAACCGAAAATTTTGAAATTTATTTTATTTCGACTATTAAAATTGATTTAGGGTTTCAGTGTTATTTTTAAATATTTATATATATGTATTTTGTATATATATTTAATGTTGAGAATATTTGATTAAAATATTAATGTGGAAAATATATTTTGGAAAAATGAGAAATAAGAATTTATTTGTATTTAGATAGTTATGCATATAATGTTTTTAATGAGCATAATTATTAAATATTTTGAGTACTGTTGTTAAGTAAAGAAAAAGATTAGAAATAGATACTTTCTCTTTTTAAATTGTTTGACTGGATTTAATATATCCCAATGATAGACGTGTATTCGTTTTAAGTTGTTTTAAATTTTTATTGGGTAAAAGGGGGAAATTTATCTTTACGTGATTTTAAGTCTTCTAGTTGCAGTCTCTTCAAGGGAGTAAATTTGACTTTGGTTCCATGTGATTGAACAAGTTAGGGTAGTGCACTTCATTTTGTGAACGGAATTGTGATGTCCAATGTGGTATTTCTGGCATTATGTGTTGATCTCTTTGTGCACTTTGTCTACCCTAGATAGAAAACTTAGTTTCCTTTGCTATGTTTAGGGGAGTGGCTTTTTGTAAGGGCCGACACACAAAGTGGTGTCAGGGTAACTTGCAAAGAGTTAGTAAGTCAGTGATAACTAAATAACACAGTAGTTAGATTAAAACTCTTAATAAGAT
>VDFB02267428.1:0-21679 GCA_007258455.2 Sequoia sempervirens | reverse complement strand
ATATTTATATATATGTATTTTGTATATATATTTAATGTTGAGAATATTTGATTAAAATATTAATGTGGAAAATATATTTTGGAAAAATGAGAAATAAGAATTTATTTGTATTTAGATAGTTATGCATATAATGTTTTTAATGAGCATAATTATTAAATATTTTGAGTACTGTTGTTAAGTAAAGAAAAAGATTAGAAATAGATACTTTCTCTTTTTAAATTGTTTGACTGGATTTAATATATCCCAATGATAGACGTGTATTCGTTTTAAGTTGTTTTAAATTTTTATTGGGTAAAAGGGGGAAATTTATCTTTACGTGATTTTAAGTCTTCTAGTTGCAGTCTCTTCAAGGGAGTAAATTTGACTTTGGTTCCATGTGATTGAACAAGTTAGGGTAGTGCACTTCATTTTGTGAACGGAATTGTGATGTCCAATGTGGTATTTCTGGCATTATGTGTTGATCTCTTTGTGCACTTTGTCTACCCTAGATAGAAAACTTAGTTTCCTTTGCTATGTTTAGGGGAGTGGCTTTTTGTAAGGGCCGACACACAAAGTGGTGTCAGGGTAACTTGCAAAGAGTTAGTAAGTCAGTGATAACTAAATAACACAGTAGTTAGATTAAAACTCTTAATAAGATGTTTATGCCTCACTTATGACTCTTGAGCTACTTCAGCCTTGAGTATAAGATGAGGTAATGGCCTGGAATGGCAAATCAGTTTCTTGTTTCTTTAAAAGACATTTGATTCCACAACAGTATGCAATAGGGGCCAGGTTTCATAAGAGGTTACCAGGGTAACCCAAGGATTGGGGTCCGGAACCTAGAAAGAAACACCAGGGTAACCTTTGCAAATCTTGTGATGAAACTCCACCTAAAATAACAGTAAACCTTGTATATGTGATACAATCAATTGTCTAAATTTGGAAGCAATGTAACCGTTAGTTAGTTATGTACTTGTGTCTAGGGTTAGTAGATTAGGTCTAGGTAACCATATTATTACTATCTCCTAGCACGGGGTGGACTCCACGGGTACCATACATGTATTGGGTGGAACATGCACCTTACTCCATTGGGTCCCCAGTTTGTGATCATGGCATCGAGAGCTTTGTGGATGGAGAGCTCGTGCTTAGAAACTTATGTGTATTTCTTCATTGTAATTTGTAAATCTTGTATATGAAAACATCCCTCAATTGTATATGAGGTGAACATTGTAAATGTATTTGTAATTATTATTGAACTACCTTATCAAATGGATGAGAATTGTATATTTTATCAAATGCAATGTAAGGAAACAAGTTTGTACTTTATTTTATCTTGAATGAAATTCAATGTTATGCAATGTTTATCTTTATTTTATTAATAAATATGTGCAATGCGAAATACTAAAGTTGTCTATGGAAACTCAAAGTAGTGTAACGTCACATAGCTTAATGAATGTATGCAACTAAATTAACTTAATATTAACACTTAAAAAAAATTATTACACTTTTATACACAATTGCAACATTCCTTAGGTTATTAAGATGGGGATATGCAGAGGACACATTAAAACACCAGGTTAAAGTTAGGTTTAATTTACAAGCCTTTTTATTGATGTGATAATGCTATTAAATATATTTTATAATGTTGAATTAATGGAAAATGGGTTCATTATGTCTAGAGAGGTGTGAAAATCTTTTATAACAGTTTACAACACCTTTACAAGACATTGATAAATGCATTTTATTCAATTTTAAGGGGTTCAAGACCTAGTGTGGATGTGTAAGACACCTCACAACACTGAATCAAGACCTTATTAAGTCTAGCTTATCATCAATTATTCTCAAATAAAGCAAGAAATACTTTTTTCTATGGTACAATAAGGTACAAAAAGGAAGTGCATGCTCTTAAGGGCTAGTGAAGGTAGTTGTTCACTAAGTGAGCCCCAAGGGACAATATCAAAGCCATACCTCTATGAATTCAATAAGATATAAAAATGTAACATAATAAGAATGAGGGATGTTCAAAGGGATCTTGTTTATTTCCTACATGGTCTCATCTTAGGAAACATTATGCTTAACATTTCCAAGAGAAGAAAAATGCAAGGTATCATCTTAGGGAACATTGTGCTTAATGTTTCCAAGAGAGGAAAAGTGCAAGGAAATATCACACTCTCGAGGGAAATTTAACCCAATGACACCACCAAGAAAAGGATGCATCGCAATAAGAAAGAAAATCGCATAATGAAACATGAGTGTCGATGTATGCCCCCACTTTAAAGAGTTGCTAACACCATTGTTGTGAGTAATTTCTTTAAAGTAGGAGAAGACATGAGAGCATATTTAGAAAGCTCTATGCCAAGCCATATGTTTCCAATAAGCTACATCATGAAAGGGGAAGGGGTTTCCCCCAAAATGTATAACTCAGTATGTCATGTGCAAGCCAACTTAAGGCATGTCATCCACATTGCAAGATTACTCTTTTATTTACATGAAAGGAAGTCAACTAGCCAAAATAAACAATGATTGGTGGCATACGAGGACAAGGATATCTAACTCCTTGCCCCCACTTAGTGTAGGAAAAGGCCGAGCTAAGATAATTGATGAGAAACATGCTAGAGTGAAAATTAGTATCAATTAGAGAAATTAGGTGCTCCCACATAAGGAAGAGTACCAAACTCCATAAGATGTTGGACTTTACTACTCAAATCCTTACATTCATTAGTAGCATGACCATGAACTCTATGATATGCAAAAAATGAACTCTTGTAATAAAATTTCTTTCATGTTCTTGGAGGGAGAGATATCAAAAAACTATGGAGGAGTCTCAACAAGATATTTTCTTGGTCAAAAGTAGGAGATGTTGCTTTTTTTGTGACAAAGGTATCTCTTACTTAGTACAAGATTCCATACTTACACATGACTCTTTAGATTGTGAAATTTTGTTCTCTTCTTTAAAGGAAGACATAAAATCTATTGAATTGAAATCATTAGTGTTTTGTGTCCTAACATTAATGTTAAGTGAGAAATTTTTTGTTTCATACAAATGATAGCAATTAAGTCGGCTAGTATCTATCAATTCAAGATGCACTATTGTTAAATTCAGCTTAGACACATCTTTTGTAGGAGTATTGATATTGAACGAAGGCATGTTTGATGGTTGTATTTCTATCAAAGGAAAATAACCAAGACCATGGGTTATTTCTTGTGTGTTAGGTGCTATAGAGACACAAATACCTTGTTCTCTAGCACCACATCCTTTTTCACTGTATCCAAGTTGTTTCATAAGTTTCTAACCTTTTCCATAAATCTTTTTCATTTATTTAGGATTTGGTGATTGTTGAAAGCCAGTTTTGTTGAAGTTTGTTTTATAATTTTCTTTTTCTTCTAAAGTGGTTGAGGTGGATGCTTTCAAAGGGTCATTTAAATTTTTTGTTGACACTACCACTTTTTGTTTTCTCTTGTCTGAATCTTTGTTTATGATGTGGTATTCTCCCATGAATGTTAGTTCAACATCTAAGGAACCCCAATCATCCTCCAATAACTTTGTGACTTATTCAATGTTCTTTTCTTTGTCTTTTGGTTGCATGGATTCTACTTGTGTAGTTGGTGTCAATGTTTTCAAAGTATTCTATTTACCTTTCTCAATGTTAAAACAGATGTATGGTTCAAGATTAGCTTCGATTGTATAAAATTTGTTATTGTAGACATATTTCATGATACAATGAAGGGTAGAGGGCACAACATGCATCTCATGAAATCATGGTCTACCTAAAAGAAGATTGTATGAAAGATCATCAGGCATAACATGGATTTGGATTTGTAATGTAACTTTGTCAACTCTAATAAGTAATGTGATCACTCCAAGAGGTTTTTTTCCCCCATTATCAGAGCCACTAACAAATAAAGAGGAGGGTTGGAATTTTGATTTATCAATGCCAAGATTATCCAAAAGGTTTGCACTATCGCCATTTAAGGTTGAGTCATTGTCAAAGAGGATTTTTTTTATCCCTATGCTATTGTATTGACCTATGATTATGAAAGAATACTATTGCTTTTTCACATCAAAAGGAGGGAGCTCACTTTGCTAGAAAACAATGTCAGCAATTATTCCTTGAATCATGGGTGCTATGTGATTCAGTTGTGTATTAGAAGGGATAGGAATCTTTTGCAAGTATATTTGAAGCATAGTATGATAATTAGGTGAATTCTAAATTAGGTACCACAGGGATATCAAAAAGATCATACTCCTTTCCATTTTGTGAAGACAAATGAGGAGCACTAGGAAAGATATGATTAGGAAATGGGAGCGATGTTGAAGGTGTATGTATTGGTTATGGATTGTTCCTAGTGTTTTATGTATGAGAAATGGTATTGTAACTCAGTTGCTTTGAAACATTGTTCTTACGTGGTGCAAGGATAAGGACGAGTTTGTTTTGAACTTTTGTTTTAGAGAAGGTGGATAAATGATAATTTTAGCTTTGGAAGAGTACTCCAAGGGCTATCTAATGTGCATAACCCCAAAAGAATTATTCTTAGTTTCATGATCTCCTAGTGAAGGGGGGTCTAATTTCACTTCAACATCTTCATCTAAGGAGAACTACAAACAAAATGTTCTTGACATTCAAGGATTGGTTCTTCCAAAATGAATTCATCCCAAGTAGGGGAATGATCAATGGTTGAATTGTCTTGCTTATGAATGATGCCATTATCTTGTTCAAGAATTTTTTCCTCGTGACTTTTATTGGTTGTATTTTCTAACACCAAGTAATCTTCCTCACAAAAAATGTAATTATCATGATTATCTATAATTTCATTCCTTTTTCCTATAATGTATTCCAAAATAGGATAGGTAGGGAAAGGATCATAAAGAGGGTTGTCATAGATCTTAAACTTTTGATCATTCAACACCAACATATCTTCACTTACACTTTCATCCTCTAGAACATTATCACAAGAGGTGAAGATGTTGGGAGATGAATGTAGACTAGTTGATTTTTTAATGGTCTCTTGTTGTGTTATGTGGTCGTCATCTATGGTTGTTTCTTCTTGTTCATCAATGTCTTGCCTAATAAGAGAGGTAGAAGGAGAGAAACAACTAGGATTCTCAAAACTCTCACTGATTGGTTCTTCTAACACCAAAATATCTTCTTCACCAATAGTAGAGATATCAGGAGAAGAATGAATATAATCATTAGGATTTTCCAAGGTATCTTTAACTAAAATTCTCTCATAGGGAGGGGATATGAACTTTTTCTTAGCATGCATAGAAAGGTAAGGTGTTAACATTGGGTATGTGCATGATCATGATGGGCCAAAAAGTGGTGATATGATGGGTATTTGTAGGGTAGTGGCTGACAACTTTTTTTTTACCCAAAATTGTTGAAATGAAAAGGGTTTTTAAAGGAGATTCTCAACTTTTGACCAATGTAAATTATGCTTTACTTTGAATTTAATAAATAATTATCATTCATTTTCCATTTGAATTATGACTAAAGTCCTAATTGATAGGATGATTGGAAAACATCTATAGCTTTAAAATAGTATCACATTTTTTGAATCCAAAACATGCATCACATTTTATGCTTCACATACTATAGGATTAAAGAAAGAAAAATTGAATTTCACCAAGTTTTGACCAAGTTAAGGTGGTCAGACATACGAGTTTTTATATTTTGTAAAATTTGTAATAAAAAAATTACAAAAAAATATGCATCACATCCATGCATGAGTCCTCTACTTATTTCTAAAATATTATAAAAAAATATTATAATTTTATTATGGTTCTAGGGTGGTCATACAGACACCTACTTATTTTTTCCCTGAAATTTAAGTACTACTGTATTGAAATTTCAAATTTTCACCAAATAAACTTTTTTTAAAATAAACCTAGTAGTTTAGAAACTACATTCATCTTCTATTGATTCTATTCTTATATATATTTTTGAAATAATAAAGATAACTTATTTAAATTTTTACGTCAAGTTTCCTAACTCTTATTTTTCTGAATTTTTTGCCACTTAAGGGCCTATTTTTTCCATGATGATCCTGCACATACCCCATTGTTTGACCAAAAGTGAAAAGAACTTTTAACCATCTCATGCAATGATTTAATAATGTAAACAATGTGTGTCAAAATATGCAAAACACTTTTATCCAATGTATGGAAAACTTTAAGAATGCAAACAATGTATATCCAAAAATGAAAAGAAATTTTCTAAAACTCATGCAAAGCTTTATGAATGTAAACATTGTATTGTTACTCATTTTGATTTCTTGTCAAACTAAGTGAGCTAAAGAGTATTTACAAACTAAAAGTGAACTACGTTGTTTAACTATCTTCCCTATAGTGCATTCAATTGTATAAACACAAGAATCAAAGAGATTATAATTTTCAATGTAATAGATTATTGCATTTATACAAGTGCATAGAAAATTGAAAAGATCTACACAAATATTGCTGAAATTAATCTTTATTGATTCAAAAGTACATATTTTCCTCAAACAAGCCATGAGACTTAGCTTGTTCAATGGAAATAAAGTACAATTTATACAATGATGGATTAAAAGAATAAAAATGCACATATAGGGGAAGAGGCCAGTCATTTCCTGATGACTAGTCAAATTTTGTTATCCTGCTTGGTCTTCTACTTTAGGTTGCTTTGTGCCCTTCATAGTTCCCTATTTCCAACCCCTACACTTGAAAAGAATTGCAATGATGTTAAAGCAGTGCTCTAAGCAATAACAGTCTCTAACACTACATGTAAATGCACCCACTAGTGTATAAATTTTCCTTCACTTGCATTAAAAAAACATTAAGTTGTATATACATTCCAAAGGAAAGACAAAAAAAATAGGATCATCAAGCCCTTTGGGAATATGCACATATTTTTCTAACTATTTTCTTCATGTGCAGCTACAAGGTAATCATTTTTTTGTTTTATTCATCCTAATTCAGCATGTGGGGTAAAATGAGGCTCCTACTAGAGTTCAGTGCAACATGCTTGAGAAAATGAGATATTCAAAGTGAATCTTTGCTTAAACCTTGTTTTGATATGCATATGCACAGTACATGTTTATGTTACAATTATGTTCTATTGCATCTTCATGCAAATTTATTTTGATATTTGTTCCCTCTTCTTTAGATATTCCCAATCCGACATATTGCATCTTCATACAATTTTATTTTGATATTTGTTGCATATTTCCCAAATGAGGTGATGTAGCTAGAAGTCAGTTGTTCTATATTAGAGGAGCATAATGGATAAACTAGTGGTAGCATGTGATAATAAATGATATTCTTCTAAGATACAATGACACATTCAATAAGAATAATGAGCTTCAATAGTATTAAAGATCTAGTTAGGTTATCAGGTGGAGGCATAGTCAAGGCATATGAATTGTTTAACAAAATTCCTAAAAGATGGTGCCATCTCATGGGAAGAAAGGTACAGAGCTTTAATTTGGTATGTAAGGATAAAATTATGAGAATAAAGTTCATATGGGGCACAATAGCAGCACAAGTTCACAATCTGGAATGGGTAAATTTAAGCAATGCTTATATAAAGTTGTAAATGGTATTTTTTATGCAAGATATGGTAGTTGTTAAAAATAAATGTTTAGATAACAATCTTGAATAAGAAAACAACTTAGGTACATGAGATATATGAGGTACAATGAAAATGCAAGAAGGTGTACATGGAAATCACAATGAAATATGTACAGAGACTCAGTATTACAAAGCAACAGAAATAGATAGGCATACAAAAGCAAGGAACAAACATCATTAAATGGAGGAAAATTGTGAGAAATGATCTCAGTCTAGTCCAACATTTCAAATGAATAGTCACTATATAGCCATAACAAGGGACAGTCCTAAGTGATGAACACTATCATAATGCAATCACACATAGGAAAAATGTTGTGGCCTTAGAGAGATAGAAGACCATTGCAGAATTGATGTTTCTTCACAAGAGTCAGAGATACAATAAAGCCTCCAAGACCTGTTGGAGACAACCATTCCAAAGAAATTCTACAGAAAAAGGAAGTGCATTCACAAAACCAATTCAGATGCTCATTGCAAAACACATTTTTTGCTACACATTGGAGCTTTCAATTGTACCCACATTGTACAATGGCATTGAATCATCTTGCAACAAAATCAAAGGTTTTCTTTCAAATTGAAAACACCCATCTGGGTTTATCATGAGATCTCAATGCAAAAGCAATAACAATGGAGAACATTCTATAGGAATAACAAATTAAAACCTTTTTATGCATTATGATAGGACATTGCCAAGTAGACCTCCATTTTTGCAAAATATGGAAAATCCACATGGAATTTTCAAATTTGAAACAACATTCCTATAGATTGACGAAAATGGGGTGTATTTACAAAACCCATTTGTATTTCTACAAAAAACATTGATTTTCTTTAAGGAAACATGAAACCCACTTGGGTTCATTTGTAAACAAGTTGTAGATTTAGAAATATATATGCTACACAAAATCCAAATAGGGGTTTTGCAATTATGGTGAAAATGTAATAGAAATTGGGAATACAGAGAAAACCTAGTTTTCAAAAAATGAGGCTGAGCTCACAAGCAATCTTCTTGTTCTATATATCAAAAACCCATCTGGGTTGTTTAATTCTTTTGCTTTTATTAGGGTTTAGCAATAAATCTTGCATGCATTGCAAGACTGTAGTTGACTCAAGGTGATTTTAGGGTTCCCTACACCTTTTGATGTCTATAAATAAGAGCTTTTGCTCATTTGTACATAACTTTTGCATGATAGCATACATGTTGTGCCCACCTTGCCTGTAGTATTGCTATTATTGTATATGTTCAAGAACTTTTGCACGAGAGAGAAATATATGTTGTGCCTACCTTGCCTGTAATATTGCTCATTCTGTATCTATTCATGAGTATTTACTATTATGATGAATTGTTATGCCACTTGGGTTTCATGCAATTATGATGGTGAATTCTTGCCTTAGTTAGATATAGTGGCTAGTTTGATCGTAGATTGTATGTGTGTCTTGCCTATACAATTTATTGTCCTAGTTGGCTATCCTTCATGTTTTGTGTTAAATAAACTCGTTCAGATTGAGCTGATAGATGTGCCACCTTGCCTTCAAGTTGAGAATCTGTACTTTTTTATCGTGTGATGTGTGTGAATAATAAGCCTATTCAAACAAGCAGATAGTCATGCCACCTTGCCTTCACGTTGTGAGTCTGTACTCGGTTTATCATCAGATAATCATTCCCGCTCCATTTCCTCATGCTCTGAATTCTTGAGGGGATTGGATAGTTTAAAGTGACTTAGTTTTGTGTGTTGTAGTTAAGTCTTGCGAAACCAGAAAATACTTAGCTGCAACGTATAGAGTTTTCATGAAAGCCTTGTACCTCTTACAGCTGAGACAAAAAGACAGGATATAGTTTAGTTTATGTCCCTTTTCAAGAACTTTTGTCAAGAACGACAAGGGAGCTTCCCCTCCTAATTTGAAGAGCACTCATTGCGTAGTGTGCATAGCTATCCGTACCAACTTGCACTCCAGAGGTGTTAGTTGTTATGCCAACAAACATCAAATAGAAGTAACATTAAATGGTACAATCATTAAATGGGACAACACACATATTGAAACAAGGAACAACATGTCTTATTCATCTTCAAGATTCTCATTACAATCAATTTACCCTATGCAAATAGTAGCTATACAATTAGGGTGTAACAGTTGGGCTATGAAAGGGGCACGAACCAGCAACACCCAAAACTGAATACTCACTCCAAGAAGCTCCTACAAAGCTGAAAACTAACATTCCACACCAAAATATATCTAGAAGACATCATAACAAACAAAAACTAAAAGAACAAAGGAAGCCATCACCAATATGAGCTCAATTACAACCCCTAAAATGGAGCTACACCACTATTCAGCTAGAAGATATCTTGCAACCTCAAAAAAGAAGTCGACTTAGAGGGGTTTCGTCCTCAAAGCCCAAGGAGATCTCTCTGCATTTCAGAAACATTTCTTTATCACAAATTAGCATATCCAAAAGAGAGCAAATGAGGGCATATATATATAGCTTTTGAAACATAGAAGTTTGAAAACTCTTTCCCTCCAAAAGGGGGCGCCACACTAGGGGAGAGAAATACACTATTAAAATTCACTAAAAACCTCTATTTGGCATCCACCATAGTCATGCTTTAATTTTTGCTTTCTAAAACAACTTAAGTCAACAAGTGTTACGTGTGGGGGTCCAAGGGGCCACTTTGACATTATAAAATTAACTTAAGTTGCAAACCTTTCCTTTTTCGAACTCCAAGGTTGGTGGAGAAGCCAACTACTAAAAATATCAAGATGCCAACAACTGCAACTGCCACCACTGCCAAAAATAGTAACCCTGCACTAAACTGCTGCTAGAATCAGAAATAGCACTTACTAAAAATAGTAAGTGTGTCCAAACTCAAAATAATCAAATTTTGAGATGCAGTTGTGACTTACTAAAAATAGGCACTGCTAGAAATAGCAGTGACTGCCCACCAAGGATCTCAAAAAACCCAAAAAGACCCAGAAAACTCTCTGGAAAACCCCTGCAGTAACCTCCTAAAAAGTAGACGAGAAACCTCCAAGAATCTTGGAAACCTTAGAAACGCCTCCGAGTAGCCTACAGGACTCCAGAAATAGGCTAACAGACACCGAAAAGCTTAGGGCTAAAAAGGGGACAGTACAAGCTTTGTGAGATTCTTTAGTTTTGGCCAATCTTGGATGACTTGAATCTTTACCAAATCCACATGTACTCCCTATGCATCTACAATGCATCCTAGATATTGTATCGCCTTATTGGGAAATGAACACTTCTCAGTGTTTGCATACAACTTGTGTGTAATGTCCCCTTCCTAGGCAGTACAGTTATTTATGAGGTTAGCCTATCATTCAGATCCTCGTAGGCTAGCAGAAGTGTTTAGAGGATCACTTGAGGTAGTTATCCAACGTTGGGGAACATAACTCTAGTAGTTGATTCAGGTTTGGGCCTTTGCGGACACTTACAGAGTGATTTAGAGGTACTTACTATTTATAGTAAGTTAGGCAGGCAGGGGTTGCTATTTTTGGCAGGGCACCTAATTCAATTGGTCAGCTTAGCTTCGACCCGGTTTGATGATCTGATGAGCAAACAGTAATTATTAAGGCATTTGATCATTATTAAAAGTTTATTAATTTGACTTTATAATATAAAGTCACTTTAATGAAAATAATTAAATATAATTATTTAATGGCAAGTTATAAAGTATCATTAATACTTTATAATAAGGGATAAATTAATGTTAAATGAGTATTTTAATGCTCATTTAAGAAGAGGGATGCCATTATTTAATTAATATGCCTAAGTCATTAAATGGTGATTTGATGATATTTTAATTGCTCATTTAATAGCTTTTTTGTGAAGGGTCGACTTTTTGAGAGAGGTTATATATTTCCTCAAGGAAAATCGAACTCATTATGTTGATTATTCGAATTTGTTATTATTTCTCTCTAAGAGCATTGGGGTTTGAGAAACAAGGGTTTCTGCAGATCATCAGGTTTTGAAGAACGTTCCCTCTTCAGAATCAGGCATACTGAGACTATGCAATACCAGTTGAAGATTGTCAACAGGGTGACTTCATTCAGAGGTTACATTTGTGCTTATTGAGATAGATTCAGACAAGGGTTTGAAGAGATTATTCATCAAATACTTGAGGCGATTTTACTGAGACTCATTCCCAATTGTTTGGCTTACATACTTCTCAGTTGTACCTTCATCATTTGCTGCTAAAGTTGTACTGTAGCAGCAGTTTGGTGTGTGAAGGAGATAAGGAAAACGCCTTTGCTTTTTGGTTTCTATCTCGGCCAGCTTGGTCGCCTAGTTTCTCAGTAGCTTTTGGCGTCATCTTGGTTAAGGAAAAAGACCGCATTTCATCATCTCTTGATATTCTTCATTTTGCGCCTGGCTGAATAAAATCAGGTCCTCTTTTAATAAATTACCAGCTACCTTTCATTTGCATGTATTACCTTTCAGACTGTAGTGACTGGATTTGAATAAGAGAAGCGTTCTTAGCTCAAGGATCATTGATTTAATATTGTTCTGGCATTTTTATCTATTTATTGTATTTATTTCCAAAATTGCATTCTTTCAATATACTGCAAATACCTTCAAAAAAAATCAAAAACTACAAAACAAAACAAAAAAATGCATTCACAGTCAGAAGATTTGGGTTGAGAGACACCTAGTCTCTTACATTGTGCTTTTGCAAAGTATCAAGTACTTGCTCAATATGGCACAAATATTCATACTAGTCTTGCTAAAGACTAGGATGTCATCAAGGTAGAGAACAACAAATGAAGTGGTGAATGGCCTCAAGATGTCATTCATCATTTGCATTTGGTTAGGTCAAAGGTCATGGATAACCACTTGAACAAACCTTTTTTAGCCTTGAAGGTTTCTATCAAAATGTTTGTGGGCTCAATAGGAATCTAATGGTTGTCAAACTTAAGATCAATTTTGGTAAAGAATTTTGCACAACAAAATTGGTCTAATAAGTCCTCAATCTTTGGAAGAGGGTAACATTTCTTCACAATGATCTTGTTTATAGCTCTATATTCAATGCACAACCTCCATGTGTATGTGCTTGCAGAATTGGTTGTTGCACGGTGATGAGCTCGGTTTGATATGACCTTTCCCCACGAGTTCATGGATTTGTCACTTGATCTCCTTGTTCTCTAAAAATGATCAGCGGTATAGAGAAGCATTAGGCAAGTTATTCTAGGAATCATATTAATGGCATGCCTTACTGCATAGCAGGTAGGGACTCTAGGTGGTTGAAATATATCATTTTACTCTACTAGATTATAGTTCAACTCTATGGTTTTTGTTGGTGTTGCTACAAGTGTTGCACTATGTTTTGCTATTGCAAGGATGTTATTTCGTTTAGGTCTCACCATCAAAAGAAAAAAATTCTTATTAGAACTTACTATCCTCTTATATTTCTTGGCACTAATGAGAAAAAGTTTTGGTACTACCTCCAACATGTGTGTCATATCCCCTTTTTCCATAATCTATGTCGTGGTCCAAAATGCCTATTTCCTATTACTAGTGCTCTCCCAAATTTAAATTTGTGTACGAGTTCTCTGCTTTCATCCCCCATGCATCTTCTTAAGATCCCCAAAATCGCTAAGCATGGAAGCATGGCCAATTTTCTAAGTCAGCAGTATACTCTTGAGCATTTAATTCTCTTTTTGATAAGCTCTCTTGCTGATATATAGATGTATATTTTCATATCTGAACTTTTTGGGATGTAATCTTTTATATATTTTAATAATATATTTTAGGTTTTGTGCCTTTTATCTAAAAAAAATAAAAAATTTAAGTCAAAAAGTCGTCGGAGTTGCAAAGTTTCCCTTCTTGCCATGACTTTCCTCCCAAGTCTACTTTCTTCTATACTTTTGTTAGGTTCTTTGACTTGCCCATTCAAGCATACCTCACAACCCCCACCTCCATTCCCTTCTCTTGTTGGGCTATTGAACTTGTCCATCACGTCATACCTCTTTTCCAAACCCCACTCTTTCACAAGCCTTTTTCAAAGAGTCGAGCTTCCTCTCACCAACATGCCTCCCTTCCAAACCTAGATCCTTGACTTGTGGTATGAGTCACATGGTATCCCCGAAACCTCAATTTTGACACTCTTGCAATTTTTCACCAATTACCTCACCTACCACCTTGCACAATCGAACAACCATTAATGTTCAAGGTGATGACGCATCTTCTAAAAGGATTTCCATGGGCACAAAAAATCAATTAACAATGAGGATATGGCTCCACTTGTACACCCCAATTCACAAACAAAGAAGTCAACTTCGACTACCATTAATGAGGTAGATAGGGTTGCAAACCCTGAGGGACCCTCACCATTATTTCCTAGGATAGTTACAATACGTAGGGGACATTTTCTCCATGCTTTCCAAGAACATTTCCACACATGTAAGTACTATTTCAAGCACAATTCAAGGGGAAATGACACTCAATTAGTACGGGCAGTCCTTTCCACATACCAATCTTGGAATGGAGGCCATTGTTGCAGGTTTCAACACCTCTTTTGGTTGTATAATGGGTTGAAAAGAAAGTCAAAGGATTATATTATGAAAAACCCACAAACAATGCTAGCCAAAAATTGCAATGAGCACTTGTTTAGGCATCAAGATTTGTAGAAAAAAACCCACAGGTTTGTGGAGATCAAAGGATGAAACCCTATAGATCCTATGTCTGAGGATGGAAACCCTTCAACTAAAGGAGTGGTTTGACCAAGAGGTTGTGTTCGAGCTTTAATGGTGGTGGTTACTAGCGACATTGAGTTGCTCGACACTTGTAGTTGTCAAGAGTGAATCCTTGCACATTCCATTGTATTGGCCTATTGTTGCTATGTGTGGGTCATCTCCCTAACTTGTTAATGTAATGGTAGGTTAG
The DNA here is from genome assembly GCA_007258455.2 of Sequoia sempervirens. Taxonomy (NCBI): domain Eukaryota; kingdom Viridiplantae; phylum Streptophyta; class Pinopsida; order Cupressales; family Cupressaceae; genus Sequoia; species Sequoia sempervirens. The sequence goes on along the minus strand of VDFB02267428.1, from coordinate 7,202 downwards.
GAAGCTCTCCTTTAGCCATTGACCACTTCGTAAATCTGAAATTCATTATTAATGCAAAAAGGGTGGTTTGAATTTGATTTGGCTAAAACTAGTAAATGTCTTGAAGGTATAATTTACCTTGATTTTGTGAGTCAATCCGCAATATCAGGGTTTGTTGTTATTTGTGTGAACGTAATGGAAATCTTCTAGGTTTTCTAGATGTAAGTAGAATAGATTAGGGTTTGTCATTTTAGGCTAAAAAAATGAAGTTTGAAGCATAATACTAGACTATTAAAGCTATTGTGTAAACACCAATATAATCTAGGGTCTCTAAGTTTTGTTTTTGAAATACCTAAGTCAAATATTAAATAGCAAAAATATTTTCCTGAATATTTAGGGTATCTAAGGTTTCAGTTAACACATTTAAATCTATCCTAAAATATTAGTGCTATTAATAGCTCAAGACATTATAGTGATATTAGAGCTAGTTTTATTGCTAGCCTATGAATCATGGGATCATTCTTCAAAATTTTAATTTATGGTGGAGTGACCTCTTCAGGATCCAATATTAACAAGAACAAAGGTGATGACAAGCAGCAGAGAACAATGGTTGGATTTGTTGATAGAACCCTCAAACCCACTTTCCTTAACAAAAAAAGATGAAGAGATTGCTACTCTCTCTCTCTCTCTCTCTCTCACACACACACAATACTCTCTTAGCAGAGCTATGAGAAAAATTCCTTTTTCTACATTTTATGGTATTGATGAAGTCATCAATAGAAGAAACTTTTAAATGGTTTGCAAAATACCATAATTTATCAAAAGATTTGAAGGCAGCTTTATTATCTGTAAAATATATAGAATTTTCCTTCCTAAACTGCCCAAGGTGGATAAAATCAAAGGGTGGACAAGTATAGAAAAAATAACCAAAAAAAAGCAGTCCAATTTCCAACCAAGGCACATGGGAAAGAGAAAAGGTCTCTACAGAGTGAAGAGCATTTAGACCCAAAGCCACAACCAGCACCTCTAGATGTTACAAAGAAGATAAATGATGATGTCAGAAATGAAATCAGAAGATAATCATTCAATTCACGAATTTGGATTAATGGGATGACAAGATATTGATCTCCTTGTGGCTATGTTTGTTCTTCTTCGTCTTTGTCTAAAATAGAAACAACAATGTTCTAATGTATTAGGCTTGGGCTTCTCTTGTAATGAAAAAACAACCTTCTCAAGCCGCTTGCAATATCCTCTTGATCAGATTCTAATTAATTCATATCTGGTTGTAAAAATGAGTGTTGTGCAAACTCATTTGTCTATAGATGCATAAATTGATTCTTCTTGTGCCATTGGTGGACACCAAAAACTGTTAAGCATTTGAATTTGTCCTTTTCAATAGAATACAAAACAAAACATGTAACATAGAACCTTTCTTCAAACTAGAAGGGGAAGCTCCCTTGTAAAAATAAAAAATTAACTTAAACCCTAGAAGACTAGTTTATGGATGAACTTACAGTTTTCACATACACATAGTTTGCATTTAGGGGGTTTCCAACATGTAATAGAAAATACAATAATCTGCCACATGTATTTTTTCTTCCCAGGTATGGGCACAAGACTTAACAATTCCTCCACACACAAACAAGCAATTTTATATCTTTGACTCCATCATCAAGTTAACTTATTGCAACACAAACACACATGTTCTTGCTAAATTGCACAAACCAAAAGGAATGTGCACTCGAGAGCTGAATTGAATATTTTGACTACACATACAAAAGATAAGATTTCATAAATTAATCACCTGAATGTTTTTAAAAAAGTTACAAATATCCAAATTAACAACAATCAAAATACAAAGCCTGCAACTATTGGCAATTCACATTCAGTCAATAAAATCCTTCACTCAAAATGATTCGATGAATATGAAACAGTTGCACATTGAATAAAATTTCATCACACACAAGGAGAGCATGAACAATAAACTTTTGAACAAAGTGTTGCAAAATCTACCATTTATTTGTCTTAAATACTAGAGTTTCAGAGTATCACTTAGAGAACTGTATTCCCTCTAAATATAAAATTGCTTAAAACTAAAAATTGTATGAAAATTTAAAATAGTCTCAAATAAAGCTCATCCACAAGATAAAGTTTATCCTCTGAAAATAAGCTATGCTAAAATAAAATATAACTTGTTCTGGAATATCCAAAATAAAGAATAATTCCACCCAAAATAATATAACACTTCTAAATTTAAAACAGTTTCAAATAAAGCTCATCCACAATCACTGAGAGGACTATGCTGGTTGCTCTGATGGGGAAGTGAACTCTTGCTGATCTGGAACTCTTGCTTTCTTCAACCGATATTCCCTAGATCTTGATTGTGGCCTTCACTTTCTCTGGCTCCAGTAAAGCAATATTGCAAAGCCTCAACTCGTGGATGTTGAGCATTTGTCATTTTCGATAATCAAAATTTCATACTTTTGCTGCCATTATTCTTCAAACTGAATGATTTTTATCAATTCCATCAGTTCATCCATCCCCTCCTCGCTAGGTCTTCCTTTCAATGCTGAATGAAGTGGTTTTCCAACTCACCTTTCTCCCTTATGTTGTCTTTTGGAGGAGGGATGGAATCTAGGAATGAATTAGTTTCATATTTCCTCCCAATTTATTATTCATTTCTTTCAAAGAATTTACAACTAGGGTTGTCACAACAAAGAACTTGCCAGATCCATATCAGTCAAAAGAATGATTTAACCATTAAAGAGATTTGCCTTGTGATTTGACCAGAATTGCAAGCAATAAAGAGCACAAAGGAATTAGCCACAATTGTATTAGATATTTGTAGATTGCAATCATATGTAGAGAAGCTTCTAGGCAAAAGGAAGTTTCTAATACAATAAAGAGAAAAAAGGAAGCTCAAAGAGGAAGATACGTGTACAATAAACTTTAAGAACAAGGAAGTTTTTATAGCAGGATTGAGATATTTACAAATAACAAGAATATGCTATAAAAATAAAACATAACCCTAGTGACAAATATAGCCCATATGACTTAAGATTACCATGCTCTCCTTGTTTAGGGGAATTTGTCCTCAATTTCTCTTTGTAGATGTGGAAAGTGTTGCTCAAGTATGTTTGGGTCATCAGCCTACTTTGAGTTGGCCAAGATCCTTACCTCCTAATGTGCCGACTCATAATGCTTACGATCACATTCTCAACATCATTTATCCCAAGCTAAGAATGAAGAGCCTACCCGAAGAATTTTCTTAAACCTGCTGCAAAATGGGAAGGCCCATAGAAAATAACTTTGATCATATGATGATGCTAAGATTTAATTTTTCTCTTATAAAAATAAAACCAGACCATATTAATATCATCACTTGAAAAATGTGGAGGAATTCAATGTCGATCCCGAAGCTCTTTATATTAGGAGTCCAGACATTAGGAGACTTGAGCTGGCATTTCCCAACATCTATGTATCTCAAATAATACTATTCAAATGGCATCTGGAACTGGTAACGTGATTATATGACACAAAGTGGAATAATAGCCGGTTAGTTCTAGTTCTAGTTCAAGTTCAAGTATAAGCTCAAACATTAAAAAAATGTTCATAATTTACTAACTGTTTGTAACTTTGTATTCCATTGTAAAGTTTATTTTTGTCTCCTTCCAAGTATAATATCTGGTCGTTTGGCAAATGTGGCATTGACATGAGTTCCTCTTTTTGTCTATCAGTCTAAGAATTCGGGTAAGGAATTATGTGATCAACTTCATTGGTTTACCTTGACACCTCAATTAAAAGCATCTTTCTATGCGACTTACCTTAAATATCATTGAGAGCGAATTGAGAGAAGTTACTACAATCATCAATAATAGATCATTTTTTCCACACTGTCTTCAAACAATTTACTCAATATAAGAATTCAAACCAGAAACTTAATTTTAGTACCTAAGCGTCAGGCAGAGGCCTTTCCATCTTGTTGAAGCATTGTCTTGACTTTTTCACCCTGGTGATGAGTTGAGAAGCGAAACCCAAAACATCAATTATTGGACATTCTATACACTTGGATCCAAAAGCATTTAGTAAAACAATACACTGCTGGCAAACCACTCTCAAAGCTTAGAAAAGATAGTGATTTTTTTAAAGCACCGTGTGTGCATATTATTTCTTGCAGGCATGAGAATTTGACTGATAAAATTGGTTATTTTGGTGCAGAAATTGGGAGCTTCTAGCCCCGTGGACTGGGGCAAGCATCACAGTTCCAGCTAAGTATGTAGTTGGAGACAAAGACTTGGTATAAACTACCCCTGGTATCAAAAACTATGTCCATGGAGGAGGCTTAAAGAAAACTTTTCCCTTCCTTGAGGAAGTAGTTGTTATTGAAGGTGGGCATCACTTCATTCAACAAGAGAAACCACATGAAATTTCTGGGCTCATTCTTGAATTTTTTAAGAAATTCAAATTGCCAGCTGCGTGAACTGTTGAAGCTCTTCAAAGTCGTAATCTATAAAATTCTAAGAGTACGCCTGTTTGAAATTTTAACTAGCCCATGGACAAATGCTGTGCTTGGACACAATCATCAATTAGATAGAAAAAGAATATTTTTGATCAACTTGTCACCGACATGATCTTGTGTTCATTGGTATGGACAAAAGTTCTATATTAAAAAATAGTATATCCGTTTCTATCAATAAATTCTTTCAATGGATATATGTGTAAGACAATATTAAAAAATTTAAACTGTATCTTGTCCTACACCCACGTCCATTGAAAGAATCCTCCTATCAGCAAGTTCTAATGTGAGACATGGGTATTTTTTATCCTTGCATTTAAATGAACCTCCAACTTGCATGGTGCCAGTCTAATCTGGGTTGCCTTGATTTTTCAATAAGCTGGTCAAACCCAGTTAAAAGCTGGTCAAACTGGGAAAAAAAGCTGTATTTAAAAAAAAAGGGGTTTAAAATATATGCAATTCAAGAAACTACTGGCTTTGTTGAACTGTATTGTCTATGCAGCCAACAGAACGCACATTTGACTATATTTATTAATTAATTAAAAATAAAAAATGAATGCATTTTGAATTTTGAATTAATTAATAAATACAGTCAAATGTGTGTTCTGGTTGGCTGCATAGACATTGCCTTGTTGAATAGGTCATGATTTTTTGCATTTCAACAAACCTCTAATAATATTTGAAGGTTTTTTTTAGTATTTTAGTGTCTTCTAATTTATATCATGTTTTTCCCGTTTTAAGCTCATATAATTGAATTGCATAAAGTTAATATGTAGTAAATCTTTTTTAAGTTAATGTTATTAAAAGCTGAAGTACAATTGTTGTGAGATGTTTAAATGTAATCATCATTTGAGATGGATGACTATGATTTATATAATTAGGCCTCCCATTAATCTCAATACCCTTTTCTTGGGAATATGTCTCTAGATTTTATGATACTTTTTGGTTCTATAAATGATCAAAGTTTAAAATATCAAATTTATTATTATTGCAAGAAGCAAATATTGTAATTTTGGTCTAGATGACCTCTTTTTGCTAACTTACATATACAAGTAGTCAAAATAAATATCTATATTGTAGTTTCGCTTTTTTATTTCACTAAGAACTAAGATATCAAAACAAGTAGTTTCACGTTAAGATTACCAATATTCTCAAATTCATCACATGTTTCACTAAGAACTAATATTTCAAAACAAGTGGTTTCATGGTAAGATACCAACATTCTCAAATTCTTCACATGTTTCACCAAGGAAAATTGGAGAGGAATTAAGGCTTCATACATGAATTGAGTTTAACTATATCTTTAGATATATATTTGGGTTTATATTTTCCTATAGAAGTGGATCAGTACCTCTTAGAAGCTAATTGTGATGTCAAAGACAACAATAATTACGTTGCTTGAGTTGCTATGTATATAAGTAGACAAGTTTTAAAATTGTTTTATTTGTCTCACATCTTGATAATTTGTTTGTTCGATTTATGAGGTGGTAATAATTTAAAGATGAAAGAAAGATTATATTATCTCCATTGGTCTTATACACAAACAAAATTAAACAAAAGTTGTGTTTCATTTATCCAATTCATCATTCTTTCAAGAAGCAAAGATTGTAAAGTTTGGTCTAAATAATCTTATTTTATTGACTAATTTATCTATTCAAGTAGTCAAAATAAATTGTAATCTGACTAACTTGTCACAAAAGAAAGGATTTAAAACACATGGCTTCATGATAAGAAGATTATTGATAACCTCAAATTGATCACAAGTTTTAAATCAATTCAAAGAGGAAGCTAAGGTTAAGAAACCACATACATTGTAGCTAAGGTTTTTCTCTAGTTTTGCAAATCTTAACTACAACTAGGCTAATGTTAAAACTATCCTATTTCCTCAAGAGAAACAGAGCATGAGGACTTAGGAGCAAGTGAGAATAGTTGATGATAAACTTTATATCAGGATTCCTGAGGAGGAGCCCCTATCCGAGGTGTAGGCTGGTATGAAGGTTATTGGAAACAACATCAAATGACAAGTTAGTTTTCAGGATTCCCGAGGAGGAACCCCTATCTAAGGTGTAGGCTGAAAGTAGCTTACTGGCAACAACACTTAAACAACAATCTTTATTTCTAAATTCCCAAGGAGGAGGAAACCCTATCTGAGGTGTAGATATGAAAGAAAGACTATTAATAACAACATCAAATGATAAACTTTATTTCTAAATTCCCCAAGAGGAACCCCTATCTGAGGTGTAGATATGAAACAAGCTTATTAAAACAAATAAATTTGGGACAACAAATTGCATGAAGGACCTTTGGAGTGCATATTGACAATGGACAACTATGCACAATATTAACTGCTCTTCAAATTAGAGGGGAAGCTCCCTCTTGTGCTGATATGCGTGAAAAAATAAAGTATTCTAAATTCCTATCTTTTTGACTCAGCTGGTAGAGGCACAAAGTTAAGAAACCCAATACATTGCAGCTAAGGTTTTCTCTGGTTTTGCATATCTTAACTACAACTAGGCTAATGCTAAAACTATCATATTTCCTCAAGAAAATCAGAGCATGAGGACTTAGGAGCAAGTGGGAATGATTGACGATAAACTTTATAACAGGATTCCCAAGGAGGCGGGACACCTATCCGAGGTGTAGGCTAAAATGAAGGTTATTGGAAATGACATCAAATGACAAACTAGTTATCAGGATTCCCAAGGAG
>VDFB02267427.1:0-10513 GCA_007258455.2 Sequoia sempervirens | reverse complement strand
TTGTGTTGACTCTTCTTGTGCAATTTGCACCTGTTTTGCTTGTCTTTTTGATACATCTTTTGGTGTCCTGCAAAGAATTGGAACAATGTTATTCGAATATTTGTGATTTGGGCGAATGAGTATGAAGGAATAATACTATGAGCACTTTACCGTTGTGCTGATTCTTCTTGTGTGGTTTGTATTTGCTTTGACTATCTTTTAGTTTCATCCATAGATCTCCTGCAAATAATGGATATAGCATTGGAAAAGACATTGCAATGCATAAAGGTGATATAAGGCTATAAGTTCTATAAAGTTGAATTTGTCTATTGGGCAACATGCAATTTTAGGAAAATTGGATTGTGATCAGTCCAATATGCTTCTAATATATAGATGGAGCATATATTTGTAGTCGTGTTGGACCAAATGTGATCAATGCCTGAGTTGCCCATGTTGTGTTGTTGGTTCAACATAAATTATATATTGTTCTGCTGCATATAACTGTGAAGCATTTTTTTGCTTCTGCTTTCTGAAGACATGTCGACATTAAAATCGCCTAAAATGTACAACATGTTTTCTGAATTTGTGGATCCAATAATTATTTGCAAGATTGCGATTAATTCATCTATGGCAGTTGTAGGTATTGCATAAATATTACAAACATTGAGTTCATTGTTAGATAGCATTACTGTTGATGTGATGGCTTCAATATTTGAGGTTTCATGTTGTGTTGTTTTTGATAGGAGTAAATGTTTCCTGGTTAAAGTTGCTATGCCATGTATGCTATGTACAGAGAAGCTATCAAAATACTGCAGCAAGTTATTTAGCTCAAAGGGATGCATATGTGTTTCTTGGAGACACAAGATATCAGATTGCATTGTGCCATAGTCATCGACAATGTCCTCTGCAAGTGCTTTCAAGGTATGGTCTATGCATGGGCTTGTAGACAATCGCAACCTGCGGAAGTATGTTTCTTGATCATGTACTTTGTGCAATGCATATAGAGTACTAGGATTTAGTTCATTGTTATATGATTTAATTGCTTCTTTGTCCTTTTTTTGAAAGCAAGCCAGGAAATAATCTATAGCTCCATTGCATACTTGAGTTGAGGTGTACTGGTTGTTAAGTAGCACTTGAAGCGAATCAAACAAACAATCGCCAACATTGTATGCAAATGTGCTTAATCTACAAAGGCCTTCAGCTCTAAGGACATTGTCAATGTTTGATATTTGAGGATACTTTGTGCACAGTTTTTTTATTTCATGTGAACTTATGGGCTGTTTTGAAGTTATGTTTTGTGTTTCAATTTCTAACAATGGTTCAAAGTGTCCACTTAAAGAATTCATGTCATGAAATAGTATGGAGACTGATTCTGTGTAATCAGAACTATTGAACTGTAAGTACCTTCTTGTTGTTGTTCTTGACCAAAGGGATATTTGTATATTCAACCATTTGGATATCCAGTGAATGCAAAATAGGTCACCCCACAATCCACTTTCTGTGCAATCTACTTGTGGCTTTGCAGATAATCGCATTCTGCGGAAATATGTTTGTGGATCATGTACTTTGTGCAATGTATATAGAGTATCAGGGTCTAGTTCATAGTTGTATGACTTTATTGCTTCTTTGTCCTTGTTTTGAAGGCAATTAAAGAAGTAATCTACAGCTCCATTTCGTAGTTGAATTGATGTGTAACGATTGTTAAGCAATAGCTGTAATGAGTCAAACAAACAATCACCAACATTGTATGCAAAAGCACTCAATCTGCAAAGTCCCTCGCCCTTAAGCACGTAGTCAATGTTTGATATTTGGGGGTGCTTTGTTAATTCATAGGTGTCAACGTCTATCATTTTCTTTGTTTCTCGTGTAACCTAATGTGTTTGGGAATAGCAAATGTTGGGTATGAATAGCACTTAACGCTAATATCTACATTACAAAATCTATAATTGTTTACATTGTCGCCTATGTGCTTTTACTCAATAGCATTCCATAGTATTAATCATGTTGTCGAGGATCTTGGAAGTTAATAATCTCTATATATGTTGGAAAATGGATCTTGAGTAGTAGCAGAAGCTTACGCAACATACCACACAACAAACAATTTAATAGAAGCACAAGGGGAAAATAGTATTAATTCTTCAACCTGACCTTGTTATCCATTGTCCCCCAGCAGGATTGTATGTACTTATTCCTGTTACATTGCCAAAGTGGATAAATGAGTACAATGCATGATGTATACTTTTAGTGCCACAAACACAAAACAATATTTTCAGGCAGCTTTGTTTGCATGCAACAATTGGTCGACAAGAATATTTTTTGCTCACATTGTCAATCTCAGTCTATGGTATTTAAATGTTTTGTGTAATTGGATTCCTTTGTTTCTATGTACTTCTAAGCGACTGATTTTTTTCAAAGAACAAATGATTTTAAAAGCTATTTAGATAAACATGAATTAAGTGGCATGTAGAGAATAGTTTCACAAATCATTTTTGTTTAAAGAAAATCAAGGAAATGCAAAAGCATTGTTTGATCAAAGAAGATCTATGGCTTTTCTTATTTGTGGGAATAGCTTTTAAAATCATTTGTGTTTTAAAAATTTGAGGAAAATGCAAAGGCATAGGTCCATTAAGCAAAAGTGAAGGCATAGATTGATTAAATAATTAAAAAAAGAGATTGAAACTCAGAGGTGCAGGCGCACAGTGCATACATGCAAAGCAAATGCATTAAATAGCATGTGGGTGGATGAGAAACTGCTGGAATGGCTTGGTGGACATGTATAGCCAGGCTGCTTTGTTCATTTGTTATAGACTTAAGTCAGCTATTGAGCATGACTATTACTTTGCGCAAATTGTTTTTCTATTCTACAAGTCTTTGTTCTCAGAGAGTTTATAGCGATTGAGCAGACTTTGTTATAGTTACAGTATCCAGAACCAAAAACGAGTTACTTGAGGCAATAAATAGTTTCTTTCCTCAATTTTCTTTTACTTTAGAGGTTTAAAGCACGCAGTGAAATTGGCAATGTGAGCAAAAAAAAATTGTGGTTAATGTCATTTTGCATGTAAGCAAGACCATGGAAAAATATTGCGTCATGTCTATGAGTGACGTAGTACATTCATTGTACTCATGTGCCATGTCAGCTTTTGAAATTAACTTTGTAGGCTTTTATTTGCAATACAGGAAGATTAAACATACGTTAACTTGCACACTGCACAACAACTTGCCACAGATATAAGCAGTCCTATGAATTTTTTTTCCTTAAATGCATATAGGTAAAAACTAGTTGACATAAAACAAAGACTTATGACTCTAAAGGCTATTTGAAACTGCAAACAGGGTTTAAAAATTGCATGCTAGCAGTTCATTCTATTCTATGGATATTGTATAGAGGAAGTATAACTTATTAACACATAAGCAAAACCTGTTCTATTGTCTGAAGACAAATTACTATTGCAATTGTGGAAAATGTGTTTTCCTGTTTGTATATGTGGAAGCAGCCTTCTAAATGATTTATGTTCAAAGAAATGAGGAATACAAGATGACAAAATGAATACATGGAAAAGAACTTTATGCAGTTATTATATTGAAGAATTTCAATTGCATTTCAAGAAAAGCAAAAAGACAATTTGGAAAACCGACCTTGTAATCTGCTATCAAATGATCAAGTATACTTGTAGAAATGTACAAATTGTGATAGGGACAAGCAATTTTTCCTAGTGTAGTTTGTGTGTGATTGTTTAAATACAGTTGAAAGCATTGATCCTTGTTACAAGGACAATTTAGACAAATGAGTACAGTGAGTGACATATACTATGCTATTCATAAAAACAAAACATAATTCTTATGTAGATTCATTTGAACAAGAAACAATCCAAGTAAGAACTTTTGTTTCTTAGAATGCAAATTGCATTTTATAATTTCTAAATACTTATTGCTATTTGTGTACCCTATAATATAGAACAATTTTTTGCATATGCATGCACCAGGGTAATTCTGTTATTGCAATGGTGGTATAAGCTCTTTAAGAGCAATCAATGGAATAGATCCCATATTTGCTTAACTGCCTAAAAAAGTGTAAATAGGCCACGGAAACTAATCAATACTAAGCCAAAAAACAACACAGACTTGTGCTAGCACTGTTAAGTTCTGGTAAAAACAATTTCTAGCTATTGTTTAATGCCAAAGTAGCTATCACTTAATAGTGAAAGCGATGTAAATATTGATTTTCTAACTAAATGGGGTCATTTCATTTCCATATGCATAAGTTTATTTTGTACCATTAGGTAGCACTTACTATTACTTGTGCAATGAAGCCACATGCAAGTAGAATTCATAACTCATGGCATTTAGATACACCCAAGGAGAAATACAAACCAAGGTTGTTGGCATCCTGATAAGAAAGATGATGAGATACATCCAATTATTGTATGCCACAACATCTTATTCAATGAAGATGATTTGGATAGGAATGTTACAAATCAGAATCCTTATTGGTGTCTGAGTAATCCTTTTTTTCAAGACTTTTCATGGAAATTGCATGCCAATACTATCAGTGAATAAGTGGAATTAGATTTTTTAATTGACTTTGTTTGATTGGTCAAATGTGCACAAGGATAGTTATAATTATTTCTTTGTTTTAATTATTATGTATATAAATACTATTCAATAGTTATCTAATTAATTAGATATAAAATGATAGAAGGAAAAAGAAAATTAATTAATTAAGATAATTTGATTCATTAATTAATAAGGTGAATTATCGTGTAAAAGTACAAAAATTAGAAGTTGCAAAAAAATACTCTTTGCTTTATGGTTTAATGACAACGAGAGAGATGAAAGCAATTGTGGAGTTTAGGCTTATATCTGCAAATTGCATTTTCCTGACAGTTTGTAAAGTGCTCTCAACACATTGTCCTCATATTGTTTGTAAGGTCCTATTATGGGACATGCTAACAGAACAGTGGCTCTAAAGCTTGCACTATGGAACAGTTCTGCAGTAATTGAAGATATGCAATCTTTAGAGAGCTCATAAGCGCCAAGTTATTGTTAAGCTCTCACATTCTACATTGGACAAAAGACTATTGCTTGTCCAAGGAACTAGTCTTTGAAGAATAGCGTAGGCTGAGCACTGTGAAACCCAATGTGCTTATGGACATTAAAATAAAAGAAAACTGATGAAAGAAACTATTTATTGCCTGGAGTAGCTTGTCTGCAAGTGTCCTTTTTTGGAACCATGACAACCTTTGCCCTGTCACTGTAAACTCTTTCGTAGATAAGAAATATTGACACACACATATATGTATACATATGTATATATATGTACAGATACATCCATTTAAAGACAGGTTAATGCATCTATAGACATAAACATATATGCATCCATATGATTACATGCATATACACATAGATGCATCTATACACACATACATATATGCATAAATACATATATGCATAGATATATCTAGAGTCACATGCATACATGCATATATGCATCTACAAATGTCTACATAGATATGCACATAGGTAAATGCATATGCGCATAGAAACATGCATACATACATACATGCACTGACACATTAGGCAAAAAGTGATAGTGATAGTGAACTAAAGCACTATGAAACACAACTTCACGATGCACTTTAATGGAAAGGATCTGTGGAGAGTAACAAATTATCATCTCAAGTAACTCATTTCTAGGTCTGGGCCCTGCAACTGTAACATCTCTTGCTTAGTGGCTACAAACTCTTCCTCAGAACAAGAGCTTACAAAACACAAAAAACAACACACGCAAAGTAATAGAAATGCATAGCAAGTAACTTAACTCTATATTAAATGACCAAAGTACCCTGGTCACACGTGGCCTCCAAGCCATTCCAGCACCTTCACCTCGAGCCAGATGCCATTCAATGCATTTAATTTATATTCATGCATTACGTACGTCTACCCACCAGTTTGATAAACTATGCCTTTGCTTAATTTTAATAAATCAATTTATGCGCTCGCAGTTTCCTGATATTTTAATGCATTTAATCTGCATTCATGGATTACGTACCTCTAGCCGCCAACTTTTAAACTATGCCTTTGCTTAAATTTATTTAATCAATTTATGCGTTCACATTTTCCTGAATTTTTAAAACGAAAATGATTTATAAAGCTACTTGGACAAATAGGAAAATAGATAAATGCTAATTTTCCAATATATAAAATAGCTCTCCAAATTCAAACTGTACAAAAAAATAAGTAATATGTTAAATGGCGAAATGTGATTGGCCAATGCTGTCGGTTAAATGCATTCTGGGTGAATGCATAAGTATTTCTACCTACCAGCAGGAACTAATTAAAGCATTTCAACCAAATGTATGAGTATTCTTGTCTTGACGCTAGGAGCCAATAAAATTGTCACTATAGAAAACAGTTTATCCAAGTAAGTGCTATTAGGTTTGTTATCTTCAAGTTCAAACTTCTTTGACATTAATGCATTTTCTTTGGTGGTAGAATATGGAGATTCCTTTTTTTAATGAGAGTCTGGAACAAGATGACATAAACAAATAAATTTAAGCAAAGACATAGGCTAGAAAACTGACAGCTTTTATCAATAGAAAGGGGACGTTTACAGTGACAGAGCAAAAGCTCTTGTGCTCATTGAATGAAAACCAAGAGACAAGTTACTCAAGGCAAAAAATTGCTACTTTTATCTATTTTGCTTCATTTTATCCTAGAAATGCAAGTTGGGTTTCACAATGCATGAGAACACATTTGCGCAAATAACTGCCAAAATTATAATTGCAATGGATGACAGTGATAGTGTAATGGATACTAATAGTCCAAACATCAAAATACACCAGCCAGTCTATTTTTGGATTCAATGGAAACAAGTATCAATTGGAAACAGATTAACCTAGTAGTCTATTTATCATAGGTTCTTGAATTCCAAATGCACAAGTGCGAACATGGTTCTCTACAGGATTTTGCTATGCATTTTAACTATATTGTTGTTTTGCATCGAGCCTAAAGAACCACTGCAAGTATGGTTTCCAAACAGATTTAAATCAATGAATGTAAGTCAAGAAAGGTTTCCAATTACACTTAATACTTGAACCATGAAGCATCATTGCTTCAAGCTATAGCAAAAGTGCAGACAGGGACACAAAAGAAAATTCAACAATGACATCATCAAACAAGGATTTGTTTGCTATTACTATGATTAACTATTGAACTCAATTGACTCATCAGTCAAACAGCTTGATTGATCACTGACCTAACTTGTTTCAAAGCTATCTTGTTAACTGATTAGTTAATTTCATTAATGAGTAAAAGATAGAATTGACTTAATTTGCACAAGCTAAGTGTAAGATTGACTTGTTCGTTAATTGACTTTGATTAATGGTTCAGAGACAGATGAGACAAATTAAATTGTCATGAGCAAAATGTGAGATGGACTTATTGGCTGCTACGCCACATATACTATGACATTTGAGCTTTCATGAAATAATAGCGAAAGCAATAGATTAAATAGATGGATTCAACATAGACGAAGCAATGCAATTAACATGGACAACTATAGGCTGTTGAATATTTGAAGCATAAGAAATAAAAGGGAAGACGTTGCCGAAGATTTTGCAATTTCAGTTTACAATTGCGTTTGCTCCCTTGTCTATAAAGCCTTTTCAAGAAGTTCCTTTTTTTTTGCATATGAATGGCCATGATTGGTTTAATTGATTTCGTGTACAAAGATGTTTTTTAATTAACTATAATTAACTATTCATCTAAGCTTCTACTTATCCCTGTATGCAACTGTGTATACATGCGTCCATGTATTTATGGATGTGCCACTCTAGCCTTGTACCAATTTACTATGTTATATGGATATCGCATATAGTAACACTAATAAGCTTTTTCACTGCACATAGCAGCTGTTTTCATAAATTCCAGATTGAGCTTATATGTATCAGGATACATATATACTCACACTAAAAACTATTGAATTATGATCTCTATTGTCCCATTTTCGTAGACATGTTACTATTGCAATCAAATGTGTAAAGCATTCGTGTCCAAAGGAATTAGATAAAGGAATGGCAATATGTTACACAACCTTGTCTTATGCCTTTATAGCAGTTTTTTCATTGCATTTCAAGAAAACTAGAAACTAGAATTTTATTCATATTATTTCATCTATGGTATTTACAGCTTTTCCAATAATTAGCTATGACCAACCATGGAACACAATTAATTCATCAGCCAATTAGCTTGATTGATCACTGAATTAACTTGTTTGAAAGCTTTCATGTTAAGCCAACTAGCTAATATGCCACATACACTATGACATTTGAGTTTCAAATGAGTCTCATGCACACAAATCTGTTATCATGCTAAAGCCATGTAAACATAGATGTTCCAATTCCATGGGGTCATTTTATTTCCATTTGTCCAAGTTCATTTCATTCCATTATCAGGAACCAATAATTAAATGTTTAAACCAGGTACATGCAAACAAAAAATGCAAGTAGGGTTTCAACAATGACATCATCTAACAAGCATTTGTTTGCTATTACTATGATTAATGATAGAATTGACTTAATTTGCATGAGTCAAGTGTAAGATTTACTTGTTTGTTAATTGACTTTGATTAATGGTTCGGAGATAGATGAGACAAATTAAATTGTCATCAACAAAATGTGAGATGGACTTATTAGCTACTACGCCACATATACTATGACACTTGAGCTTTCATGAAATCACCCCACACCAGTTCCATCAAATCATGGAAGGGTTATTCAGTGGCTTCACATATGATTCCCCTGCCATTCCAATGAGGGCAGAAAAGTAAAGAAATAAAATGTAAAGAGTGAATCTGATTAGGATGTTGAAAGACTTGTTAAATGAGAAATGGAAACTAAAACATTGAATTTGAGTTTCCATTAGTCTTTTGAAACACTACAATTGAATGAATTTAGAATTTGTATTGTTGTTTATTAGTGTTTATTACTATATTTTTTATCACTCTTTATTACTATCTATTTTTGTTTAATTCTTGACTACTATTTTGTTAAACTGTAGATTGTAAAACACACGGTGTTGTAAAAACAACAACTCACTGACAGTTGTAAAACACAGGGTGTTGTAAAGTATTTTGTATTACTCTTGATTAGTTTTTATTGGAATTATTTTGTATTACTATAATTACTTTATTACTTTCTATTATTGTATTTCAGTATGGACATTTCAAGGTGAAGAACATGAGACATATGCAATGCAATAGCACAGGTTTAATTAACAAGGTATGAATGAGCAAGAACTTTTTAGTAGATAAAGGTCATGAACGTTGAACTAATAGTATGACAGTCACCACAACATTTAAGTAAACCTATGCTCAACACTCTCTTTTCCATTATCAATTGTATTCCCAATTTCATCCATGAAGAATATCCTCAAAGATATAGAATTCATGGATGCACAGGTTGAAGTTCTTTATGGATCAAAGATATGGAATTCATTGATGAAAGAAATGGAAATCATGGATCAAAGTGATGGCTAATAGTAGGATCTACAGGTTGACAAAGTTCTTCATGGACGAAATTGGGAATAAAATTGATAATGGAAAAGGGAGTCTACACCATAGGTTTACTTAAATGTTGTGGTGACTTTCCTACTATTGGTTCAATGTTCATGACCTTCATCTACTCAAAGGTTCTTGCTTGTTTATCATGTAATATAGATTTTAGTGACTAGAGATGAATTGTGATTACTTTGAGCGTTTCATTTTTTGTTATTCTACAGATCTGTGTAGTCACAGGAGATGTTGTTGCTGCAGAGTCAAGACCTGGGACCGAGCTACTTGATACATGTATCCATAGATACATGGATGTGGACATCTATCCTGGTATCCATAGATGCATAGATACATGTATCTATGGATAGATGTATTCATAGATACATTGACACATACATGGATAGATGCTTGTATACATTTGCACATAGAAACACAGATACATATATGCGTGGATGCATCTATAGGTAGAAGAATACATAGAAACATAGTTACATGGATAGATAGATAGATGCATAGCTGGATACATTAATGCTTAAATATACATGTATGGAAGTTGCATAGATACATATATCCATGGCTGCATGCATAGATACATATTAATATGGACAGCTATAGCCTGTTGAATATTTGTAGCACAAGAAACAGAAAGGAAAATGTTGGCGAGGATTTTGCAATTTGGGTTTACACCTAGCAATTGCATTTGCTTCCTTGTCTATAAAGCCTTTTCAAGAAATTCCTTTTTTTGCATATGAATGGCCATGATTGGTTTAATTGATTTGGTGTACAAAGATGTTTATTAATTAACTATAATTAACTATTCAAGAAAATTGATCTATCAATGAACTAGTTTCATTGATTAGTCAAGTAACTTCATTCACAGTTAACTTGATCAACTATTTAGTTGATTTGCTTGAATGTTTGCAAAAAGACTTCTTTGACAAATATTTTTTTGCATAATTTGTAATCACTACACACCAAGAGCCA
>VDFB02267426.1:0-40468 GCA_007258455.2 Sequoia sempervirens | reverse complement strand
GTTTCCAAAGATCTTCGCATACGGGCACCCCCATTCTCGTAAAATGGTATAAGATAAAATATAAAAAAATAAAATAGCTTAGCCTTTCATATTTTTATCCACTAGCCTCAAGTCTTGGAAAAACTCCCATAATCTACCCACATCTTGGTTGAGGTATAGGATTTCATCACACATAGCCTTCATCTTATGAGTCTGAAGCAATTGTAGACTTAGCCCAAGTATATGCTAGGCTAAGGTAGATCTAATGAATGTAAATAGAGGCATACAATTATTCTTTAATACCTCCACCACAAACATATGCAAGGTGTTGTTGTTTTTACGGTCAGCAAGTTGATCTTCTAATCTACCTATGGAATTGCCAATTCTAATAAAGGGCAGCTCAAAGGACCTGGACCAACTGACGAGGATTTGAAAGACCTACACTTTGGGCTCTGCAAGACCCGGGAGGGTGATCCCTTAATGCATTTACAACCTATGTACCATCATCATAAACAACATTAACAACAATAGATAATCTCATTTAATAGCTCAACATAATAGGATAATACCAAATAGAATTGGTTGTTTATCAATAATATCAACTATTTGGAGCATGAGATAACTACAACAAGAATTCACAGTAAAAGATGGTCATTGATTTGCAATTTGTAGCAAGCTCTAGATAAAGGAAAACAAATTAAACTACAAATAAGGTTAACTTAGATCAGTGCCATACACTATTGAGGAGTCAAATTTATACACTCCATGATTTATGATGTATTTAACACATAAATATATAAGATCCCTAACAATATTGCTTTACAATCTCATCAATATGTATTCTAACCCAATACTACTTATCAAATCCTTATATAGAACATATCCACCTACAATCCCATTCAAGAATTTTAATTAATTCCTTGAATTAAACCTAAAAGAAGAATCATACACACCACAACAGTGAGATGAACGAAACAACCCTTGATCATTTTATTCAAAATTTAGATATGCTTGTACAATGGAGAGACATGAGTTTGAATTAATCATATCAATTCAAATGCCAGTATTGTCATAAAACATCAAATCCCCATGAATTCAAAACCTACTATAGAATGACTCAAAACCTAAATTGCATTTTCCCTAAAACCATCGGACTTTATAATTTTCTCTGCAACTTCATCTAGACTAAACCAAAAATATCTAACTTGCTAACCCATACTTCTGGCCATGAAATCCTTCTTATAGAAAAAGAAGGAGCAAACAAGCATCGAGCCAGAAAGCACACATATCACCAGCCAATTGGACCACCTTGTGATATTCCAAAAATTTGTTACAACAACAATCTCACCAGAGAATCTTCTCGTTCATTGTGCCCACTGAGAATGGTTGATGAAACAACAAAAAACTTCAAGAATTTCATGCCTAGATTGTCACCAAAAAACAAAACTAGAATTTGTTGTAACTAGAACAGCTAATTTTTCAACCGTTAGCAACCTACTCCTTTTCACTCTTCCTTAGTTAAATATACATTTACCCATTTTTGGTACCCTTCATTAGTTGGCCAATCAAAATTGATCACCTCATTCACCTTAACACTATAAGGTTTGTACTTAACTTCCATATGATTCGCTTCTCTTTTAAAAGACTCCAAGAATGAGCTGGTGCTAATGATTTTGTCCGTACAGCTCACCAACAAATCATAATTTGAGTTACCCTGTTTTTGAGGGATTTGTAGTCGAAACATGATATAAAGGGGTTCTTACACTTTTTGTGATTACTGTAGCTTGTGTAAGAGGCTCCGTGGATACCGTTGTAATTGTAGGATGCATGAATAGGGCGTAGGATGAGAAATAAAGAAGGTATAGCTATTGTCCTCAATAGTTTTGTGAAGAAAAGCATGTGAAATGAGAGGTTCAAGCCTAGGTTTCAACAAAACATGTATGGGAGATCTCATTTTATGAATTTTTATCCATGTGCAGACCTAATGGGTTGTTTCTGAACACTGAATATAAATGATATACATACACACACACACACACACACACACATATATAAGGCATGTATGTATGTATATGTATGTATTTTTAAATGTAAATGTAAATGCAATTAATGGATGCTCTCCTAGAACAATAAATGCAACATATCATTAAAGAAATCTATATCTATGCATATAAATGTGTATTTCTAAATGCAAGTGTAAATGCAAAGAGCATAAGGAGTTTTGTAGTGTTATAGATACAACATATCTAGAGCAAATTAATGTAATTGAAATTAATTCTTTTCAACACATATAATATGAAATCGATCAAACTATTAAACTACATGAGAAATAAATGAAATAGTAAATGCATATGTATGTGTATTTGTAAATGTAAGTGTAAAATAAATAAGAATAATGAAAATTATAAAAGAATACAAGGAAAGGTCTCCTCCCTTCTTGGTAGTGATAACCTCCTCCACGCACAACCCTTAAAAATTATGAATATAGGAATATAATCTTTGAAGAACTCAAAGTTGATTCTCTCCTACCTGATGCAATTAGTCATTTTATCCTTACAAACATTTATAGTGATTACTAGAGGCACATAGACCAATTCTTCATAATAGAAGAATTTGATCATACTTTTCCAATTATGGCATTATGAGAAAACCTTAGGTTAAATGAATAATTCCTAGCTAATTTCTTTAAATCATGTCCAATCATATAAGAGAAGACCGCTGCTATGTGTACTTGGATACCATGGACAAAGATTTTGGAAGCTATTTCTATCAATCATCCTACCTTAAAACATACCAAAAGTCTCCCAGCAATTAGACATAGGAAGATTTAAGATGACTTAAAAAAAATTATTCCCAAAGCATAAACTTATGATGACTTAACCAGGCCTAGTACACACTCCCTCTCGTTAATCCGTACTTAGACATATAGAAATTAAATGTAATTTTTTTGCTATTTTTAGTCATGTAGGTGTCCAATAAACCACTTGGTGGTGTTTCCCTTCAAGTTTATTTACTTGAATGAAGATAAAAATTCCTTTTATTACAATTAGAGAATACATTTGAGGTCTTGGTTGTGTAACTGGTGGACCATAGTCACATTTAACACTTGTTACAAAGTTTGGGAGTTAAAACGTTAAGTAGATTTGATTTGTGATGGACACATTTGGACGGTAGTAACAATAACTTGCAATCTATCAAGACTTGATTACCTTATAACCTGTGAAATTCTAGCGATGAAATGATAGATTAATCATAATGTCACCTTAGGATCACATCACCATGAAAGAACTTTATCCAACATCCTTATGAGTGCAGGTACCACCAAATAGGTATTTTTCAGATCTGTCTTCCTCGAGCGAGGGAAATTCAGGAAGAGAAGAGGAAAAGTAGACATGTAGTATGTTCAGAAAAGAGGGAGATCAACTAGGGGTCAAAAGATTAGAAGAAAATTTTGTAAACGCATGGAATTTTTTTCTTGCTGAAGGGGGGTCATGTTCTTATGATAATGAGAGCATAGGTGACGTCAAGGTTCCCTTGAGGTACAAACATCTACGGAAATAATGGGTACCCAAGGAACTTCCTCCAATAAACACCGATTTTTGTGTCAACGAGAGGATATATCGAATAGCACCATTGTCATTACATGGTTTGGGCCTATTTTGCACGGGACATCATAAAGTTTTTGTTATGAAAAGTTACCAAATTAATGGAGTATGCCTGAATTTATTATAGTTACAAAGATTGATGCAATCGAAGTCTCGATATACACGGCATGCGAGGTAATACAATCACAAGAAATCATATACAACTAAAAGATAAGGATCAAAAAAATAAAGGAGTGGCGATGTACATTGATGGAAGGCCAAAAGAATCAGGGAATATTGCAGGGTTTATAAATAGTACATGACCTGGGTCAACAAATAAGCAACCCAAATGCATATTTGAGGCACACAAGGGAAACCATGTATTCGTATGTGCGAGAAAATCAATAACTGAAGGGGAAGAGTTGCTAATCGATTAGAATTTGAATTCTTAGTTAAACATGGCCATTATGGGGTACGTATTTATGTACCATTTTACCTAACCTCCAACTAATGACTCCAATATACCATTTTATTCTTATTTTTTTTTTGTAAGTCTATTGGTTTCATTTCGGTAATATTTTTTTATATTTAATTTTTGTCACAGCGGGACATTGATCATACGAAGAAGGCTCTAGCACAAAGCACAGATTGCGATGTATCTTTAGGCGCTTCTACCCGACAGGTTTACCTCATTGTAATTGTACAAATTAGATACGAGCAAAATGCTTTATTATTATGTTTTTTTCATAAGTTTATTGGGTTAATTTTGATAATTTTTTTAATATTCTTGTTTCAGTCGATTGATCGAGGAAAGGCACCAGCAGTAGATGAGAGCATCCATAGTGAGGTGCAGTCAATATTTTATGATGATGACATCGCTTATTCAACAAACCCTCTCGATATGATAAGGAAGATCCAAAAAAAATGCAATGAAGAAATCGTTAAGTTGATATTCATAGTGCCTCAAATAGATGAGATAAGAGAGAGGGTTAAAATATTGACTGAGATATCACAAAACTTGCAAGTAAGTTGTCATGAGGTTTTTAATTATAACATAAGTTCATTCATGGTTTTATATTTTGTACTCTTTTATGTCATGATCTAAAATATGTGTTGTTTTTATAGGATTATTTGCCTCCTCATGATGCTCCTGGCCATGATCAAGGTACTGCAAGTGTTTCCCAAGGAGTAGGAGTTGGTACAAGTGTCCATCCTAATCTTCTTATGCATACATCACATCATCTGACCCCATCATTCGTGCCTATATTTTCATCTGAAATGTCAGCAACACATACCATGCAAGCATCCATTAATGCACCCTCTGGCAGTGAACACATGCCAGAACATGCGTCAGGACATGTACCTAGGGATGCAAAGGCCATTAGTATTGGTGATGTTTTAGTAGCATTTCTTGGATCTTCCTGTATTACTAGTATGGGAACATTCTTGGTCACATTTGTGGTGACTGAGGATTTTGTTCCCATAAAGATAGAGAAGGTCCCAGGTATTTTAAAATGTTTTAATTATTATTATATATAATCCAATTGAAATTTACTTAATTGATCGCTCTTTTTAGACTATTGATTCCATGATCATTTTGCAGGAAATGATGTTTTTTATAAACATCTAAGTGATATTAAATTGGAGCTCTTCAGACCCACCATACATACACGGTGGAATGCCCAAAATCAAGATTTAAAAGATGAGCTCATTAAACGTTTAGTTGTGTTGTTCGGTGATAAAACATTCAACCGAACCAAGGTCCTTAAGAAAGCTGGTACCTATCTAAAGTATGTGAGGGACCAATATAGGTCACATTTAGAGAAAAACAAAAAGTACGAGCATCCCCCCATGATTTTGGAGAGGGAGTGGAAGGACCTGGTGTCAGATGGAAAGGAGAAGGCTGAAAAGAAAAAAGGAAAGACACCACCGAGCCAAGGAAGGTATGTGATGCTATCAACAATGTAATTATATACTGATTACTCTTTCTTTTTACATAATCTAACGTATTTCAAACTTTTCATAGGCTACCCGACACATCGAAGGCAACAAAGACAAGACTAGAAAAATACGGGCAACACAAACTTGGCTCTGGTGGTTATATGAAATTAGCCGCATGAATTGTAAGTATCAATAAATGAAATATAGTATCCAAATAATAAATTGAAAACAATTTTGGTTTTATCACACCATAGAAGCAAAATTAATGATCTTATGCAAAAATGTAGGGCTTTGAATTCAACAGAGTTCCCACAAAAGATGACCTAAAGATTTCCTTCCAACAAGGCTATGGAGTCGTGGTTGAATGCCTAAGAGTCTTGACTGGGCAAACACAACCTTCCACTACATCCGACACATAGGTAAATAAACTCAATAAAGTTTATTTAAAATTGAATACTTGTGCAATCTATTCAATATTAATTTCCACCATAAAGTAATTACATGCCTATTTGTTTTAAATATCCAAGCAATGATAATACTACACATGACATTGGAATGCAGCCTGGTGAGGGTGGAGCACAACCTGCAAATTAAGGTCATGGTGTGTATCCTGGTACTTTAGAGCATGTAGAGCGTGATCAACATGTTGAGCATGATCAAGCTAGAGAAGATCAGGAACATGATGTGGCCCCATCAGGTAAAGAGGACCACTCTTAAGGTTTTTTAAACATATTTAATTGCAATTGGTGTATTAATTAATGTAACCTTTCATGTTTCAACTTTAGAGCATGTAGAGTGTGATCAACGTGTTGAGCATGATTAGGAACATGATGTGGCCCCATCAGGTAAATAGGACCACTCTCATGTTCTTTTAAACATATTTAATTTCAATCGGTGTATTAATTAATGTAACCTTTTGTGTTTCAACTGCAGATTAGGATTTAGAGGGTGTTCAACATGTTGAGCATGAGTCTATAACATAAGTTCAGGAACACGATGTGGACCCATCAGGTAAAGAGAACCACTCTAATATTCTTTTAATTGATGAAATACTTGTAACAATAATAATAAAACATATTAGTTTAACATTTCTATGTTATTGCAACAGACCCCCCTTGCAGCGACGTCCACATCGTGAGCAGATGACTAGGCGTACATTAAGATCACAAGTAGAGGACAAACAACTAAAGGGGGGAAAAATGATTTAGAGAATGATACTCCACTTCAGATTTTTTTAGCTTTAAAAAATAAACAAAAAAAAGTGATTGTAATCATATCATGACAACCATATTTTTGATAATATGTAAAAACTGAAAGAATGAATATTATATGTTAATGAATGAATGTGAATATGTTAATTAATGAATGTTATATGTTAATGAATGAATGTTATATGTTATTAATGGATGAATGAATGATTAATGTTATATGATTGGGTATGGGGAATTGAGAGTGATGTGAGGGGGGGAGGGGCCAAATGAATGTTATATTCATATTAATAAATGAATGTGAATATGTTAATTAATGAATGTTATATGTTAATGAATGAATGGTATATGTTATTAATGGATGAATGAATGAATGTTATATGTTATTAATGAATGAATGAATGATTAATGTTATATGATTGGGTATGGGGAATTGAGAGTGATGTGAGGGGGAGGGGCCAAATGAGCTTCCACCGTCACGTGGTTGGCCCTATTAAGTAGAGAATATTAAACTATTCTCAAACAAAGAGAAGCTCAATAAGGTAATGCACTTTTCAATATAAGAAATGCATCATTTGAAGCATCAAACCAATATGCAAAGATGAAAGAAAGTGCTAACTTTTCACTATGGTGGCAGAAAAATGATTCTTTATACCCTGAATCCATGCTCTGCATCATAATTTGAAGTTGTTTCCATTCCAATGTTTTGAGTTTAGTTTGTTTGTATGGCTTTGTATGAATGCCACATTGTGTTGTGTGTGGATTTGGTTTCAAAGCTCGTTTCTTCTATTTTTAGTGGTGACATAACTCTAAAATTTGACTTTTGTGCATAACAAGGTTAGTGGAAAAATTGACAGCTCTGAAGGGTTTAGAGGTTCGATTGAGATAGATACACAGATATTTGGATCTTGTTGTTGATGGGAGGCTTCAACTTAACCATGAAATTTTGTACCATCTGCAGGTATGCAAAAGTTTCTCTACTTACATTCATTCTTGATCATAAATGTTGTAAATGATATTAATGATTCAAACTTAAGATTCGTTTCATTGTTATAATGATCAAAATGTTATACTTTGCTATACATTCAAGCATTCTCTTTCCCCCTACCCTTTGCTCTCTCCCCCATCCTTTTAAGAATTTTCTTTGTCATAAAAGATTCACATTTCTGTCTCATTTACACAAATTTATCTGAAGCGCTAGGAGTGAATAAAGATATGTAAAAGATGATGGATTATGTCTAAACAACAACTTTTCATCTTATAGCTAATTAAATCCTTAATATTTGAATAGTTTAGAGCTCAAATAATGCTTGTATATGCATGTGTAGCAATAAGGGAGCCTATGTGAAGATTGAAATTTAAAACATCACTTTGGTATTTTTCCTTAGGCAGTGAAATGATATTTTGAGTAATACAAACCTACACACACATTGATATTTTTTGGCATTGCATTGAAGAATTTGTTTTCTCTTATACCTACCCTCGGCTAGACATGGAGGTATATAATATTGGTTTTTGGGCTTATTTTGTAAGTAGTTAATTTCACAGAGGAAGACTAAAATCTTCTTAATGTCCTATGTCAGGTGTGAAAGCATATGAATCACTTGCTGAAGGCACCATTTTGTATTCATCCAAAAACTGGTTTCTTCTTCTTTTTTATGTTTTTTGCATGTGTTTTTTTTAGGCTCTAGAGATGTAGCTTGGCTCTTTCCTTTGCACTTTTCATCTATTTTGATGATTATAGTAGATTGTCCTCATAATATTTCATGTAGATCTGTTTTTAACCTTATTTTCTACCAATCAATTTACAAACCACTCACATATTAAGGACCATTTCACTAACTTGTAGTCATCCATTACTTCATATGTTGCAGGTTATGTCTGTGTGCTAATAAATCCTGATGATTGTGAGAACTTTAATCCTACAAGTGTACCCAATCTTTCTCAAGTAAAAGTATTACCTTATTTTATAGTACTTTAAATGGTTAATTGAAGGTGATTCTTTAGATCTGAGATAGTTGAACCCTGGATTAAAATATGGTATTAGATGGGCAGTATAATGATAAAACTAAGGTCCATTGAACACAAATTATGAACATAATTTACTGGACTATGAATAGTGGTACAATTATAATTGTTTCTCCTTTAACTACCTCTGCATTAATGAAAAAGATAGATCCCTATAAATCTAACCATGAAAGTGTTGAAATCTGCAGTATCTGTAGGACTTCAGAAACTATCAAACATATTCTTTTTGAATGTTTTTATGCTCAGGAAATTTGGTACTTATTCTGCCATAGGCTGAAGGTCTAGAATAACAATGGTAAAATTAATTGGCATGATATTCTGTTTTGTAATTTCAAGCTCAAGTTTGATTGTAAGCTATTTTGGTATTTCTTATCCAATGAGATCATGTGGCATTTGTGGAAGGTGAGAAATGATGATAAATTTAAGGGTATCAAGAGGGTACTTACTGAGTCTTTCAAGAGACTCACTTTCTACTTTGTTGCTTTGCAGGTTTCAACTCTTGTGGAGATCTCAATGGAGAATTTCTTGAAGTCAATAACTGAAGGTGCTGCTAATAATACCAGAGAGGATCTGAGAAGTGGAACCGCCTGTAGTTTGAGCTTGGAAGATACTGTGTTGTTCCAGCAGACATTTGATGAGCTCTAGAGAGCAATTGATGAAGCTGCAAGCCCAGAAAGATAGTGCGGCCCCTAGCAGTTGGACCCCCAAGGAGAAACAATGGCGAACCTTGATATTGAAGAAGTCAGCAATGAGGAGAATGTAATCAACACTATGTATTGTTTACGCTGATTTGAATAGCAGCAAACTGTGGTGCTGTTAACAATAATTTGTATTGTCTATGCTGGTTTTGAAAACAACTGGTGCCTTTTGGTTTCTTTCTTGCTATGCAAAGTACTGTTACGGTATATTTCCTATTATGGAAATGCTTTAATGTTGTACTGATCCTAATGCTAGATAGGAATTTTCATGATATGTAATGGACCTTAAACTATTTTCAATACAAAAAAAACAGATAGCAGATATTGGGAGTTCATTACATGTCTCATGTATGTGTTAGTATTTTAATTTTGTTTAAGTTGTTCAAGAGCTTGATTAGGTCAAGAATATATTCTACAAGCTCTGTTCTCTTGACACTACTCAACATTTTCCCTACACATTTTCTCTTCAATCTAGACATTTCTTAACTCCTTCCCTTGTTAGCCCTTGGTTGTTCTCAAGTGTAATGCTTTTTCTATGCATCTTGTAGTTTGTATGTATGATCAGTCATCTCTTATGAAGCATGGATAACCTTTCATGGAATTGTTGTTGTAATTAGACAATTTCCATTGTGAGAATAATCATTTAATTTGTATGGAAGTAAGTCTTTTTCATATTATTTGACTTGGTATTGTAAACTTGTCTTTGCAGGATTCTCTCGAGGGGAACAACAAAACTGTGATGATAGGTAGAGTTGTTTCTTAACTCCTTCCCTTGTTAGCCCTTGGTTGTTCTCAAATGTAATTATTTTTCTATGCATCTTGTAGTCTGTATGTATGATCAGTCATCTCTTATGAAGAATGGATAACCTTTCATGGAATTGTTGTTGTAATTAGACAATTTCCATTGTGAGAATAATCATTTAATTTGTATGGAAGTAAGTCTTTTTCATATTATTTGACTTGGTATCTATTCTATGATTTAAAGAACCCAAAAATAAGAAAATTAATAGGTTCCATTTGTTTACTTGCTCTTAGACACTTGTTTATTCAGCGAGACCCTCAAAATGTCTTGCTGATAACCAGCAATATTCAAAACTCCTGAAGAGGTCAGATTGGTGTGACATTGGATCTGTCTTGCTAACGGAAGTCATCGGCAAGACATGGACTATCGGAGTGAGTTTTCTATCTGTGTTGATGATTGATCTCTCACCGATGGGTTGGCTTCGGTGGTCATCGCCAAAGAGTCTCCGCAATGGTACATTTCAACATATATATATATATATATATATATATATATATATATATTTAAAAAAATTGCTTTGTTTCGTCGCAATTTCGATGAAACCCACTGACGAATCACCGAAAAGGTTCGACAAAGTTGTTATAGCTGTGATGAAGGCTTCGTCGTAACTCCTTGCTCGATTCGTCACAATTTCGACGAAGCCCACCAATGAATCACAGAAAAGGTTCGACGAAGGCTTCGTCATAACACCTTGCCACTTTCATCACAATTTCGACGAAGGACACTTACGAATCACAAAAAAGGTCTGACGAAGTTGCTTAGCTACAATGAAGGCTTCATCGTAACTCCTTTCCCATTTCGTTGCAATTTTGACGAACTCCATCGACGAATCACATAAAAGGTTCAACAAAGTTGCTTAGTTGCGACGAAGGCTTCGTCATAACTCCTTGCCCATTTCGTTGAAATGGCGATGAACTTCTGTTGTTGTTTCGATGCTTCAGAAGAGCCATTGCAATTGCATTTTGGTTGTAATTCGTCGGTGGATACATGAAGTTTTCGTTGAAATTCTGACGAACATCCGAGTCATTTTATGATGTTGACGACCGACGAATCTATGCTGTTATTTCGACATTTAATGCGTTGTCGAAATTACGATGAAAAAATAGTGACGAAAATGTTTTCGTCATTTCGTCGCTTTTCTGACAAAGATTTATTGAACGACCGATGAATGTCTGTCAGAAAATGGAGTCAAATTCAGTAGTGAATCCTTTCCCTACTCCAATCACTCACTCACTTTTTGCAAATGATACTCTTCTTTTTGGTCAGGCTTTTATAAAGGAAGCAAAAATAATCAAAATAGTTCTTTCAAATTATTGCTTGGCTTTGGGCCAGTCCTTCAATTATGAGAAATCTAAAATATTTTTAGTTAATGTGAACCCCCTAGTTAAAGCCAAGCTTTTAAAATTTTGGGGATTCCAAAGTGGCATTTTACCTTGCAAATATTTAGGAATCCCTTTCTTCTCAGGTAAAGAAAAGCATAATTTCTGGGATAATCTTATATCTTCCACCTCTAACAAAATTCTTCTTTGGAAATCGAAATGGCTTTTATTTGTAGGAAAATTGAACTTACTAAAAGTTGTCCTTCACTCTTTACCTATTTACTTAATGTCAATTTTAAAAATTCCATATGGGAAAGGTTTAGATTTGCAAAAAAAATTCAAGAATTTTCTTTGGGCTGAAAATGTCACATAGAAAAAGAAACTCCCTCTGGTGGCTTGGGAAAATGTCTGCAAATCAAAAGCTTCAGGGGGGGATAGGCATGCGAGACATTTTCAAACAAAATAAATCCCTTGGGGCCAAATTGGCTTGGCAGTTGTACTCCAACTCTGAGAAAAAATGGTGCCAAATAATGAGATATAAATATTTTGATTCCATGGAAAGGGAAAGAATTTTCACTCAAAGGAACCTTCCTTTTGGGTCAAAAATCTATAATTTCATTTGTGATTGCAAGCAAGTCATTCTTCCACACCTCTCTTGGTTAGTTAACAATTGGGAGAAGGCCCTTTTTTGGGATGATGCTTGGAATGGTCATCAACCTCTTAAACTTCTTGGGGATTGGACCCAATTAGAGAATATTTTATAAAACCTTTGGGGTGATAAAGTAAAATATTTCTTTATCATTGATAGGAAAGTTCCATTACTCTCTTTCAAATGGAAGGACTTCAACTTCCTTCTAGTTCCTCCTCATATGAAGGGATCTCTTAAATATGAACTCTCAAAAAGGCAAATTATTTTCTCAAATAAGCCTAATGAAATAATTTCGACAAATTCAAAATCAAGAAATTACAATGTAAAAGATCGTTATAATTCTTTGGTAAAAAATGATGCTCTTCCTTCTTGGCCAACTCAATTATGTTGGGGACCTAATGTTCTTTTGAAAGCAATGGCTTTTAGCTAGTTGGCAATCAAGGATAAAATCTTATCAGGCATGAGACTTGATAGATTGGGAATAGCTCCTCTCTTCCCTTGTGTGTTATGTGGCAAGGCATTTGAATCTATTGACCATCTTGTAATCAATTGCACTTTTGCTTATGAATGTTGTTCTTGGTTAATGAATGGACTAGGATGGCACTCTCCTTTACAAAATTCGATTCTCCACCACTTTTAGAGCTGGTCAAGATTATTTCTTTCTTCTAAGTTTGCTTTTCTTTGGGATATTTCTCCTTCAATTCTCATATGGAATATATGGCTCAAAAGGAATAGACGGATATTTAAAAAAGAACAATTATCTGTGAGACAAACCATTCAAAAAATGGAAATTTCCATTTCTGAAACAGTCATGTCAAGCTTATACAAGAATGGATCTACAAATAACTTCTCCTCTTGGGATTCTTTTATCCTTAGAAATTGGTCTCTCCTCAAGATCCCTAGTGGGGGCTCCATAATGAATAAAAAAACTAAGGTGGATAGATTGGATATTAACTAGATCCCCCCACTTAAGGACTACATCAAATTTAATTTTGATGGAGCTTCTAGAGTGAATCTTGGAAAATCTGGGACAATTTATGTTCTAAGAGATTATTAAGACAATTTCATTGGATAAATTTGTTCAAGTCTTCCAGATGGCACTAACAACATTGTAGAATGAAAAGCCTTAAGTTTGGGTCTGAAACTTGCAATTGATCAATCCATCTCTCACATCCTGATTGAAGGTGACTCCATGATTGTAGTGTCTTCAGTCATGAAGGGCTACTCATATTCATGACATTTGAATTACCTTGTTTCTCACATATGTCAACTTTTGAAAAAATTCTCTTCTTATGAAGTAATGCATTACAGGGAAGCTAATAAACAAGCAGATCAACTTGCTATCAAAGTCATTGATTAGAATTTTCATTTAAAGGTGCTTTCATATCAGGAATACTTGAACTTGGTGAACTCATAAAGCTAATTTTTGTTCTATTGAATCTTGGCTATTTGATCATGCTATAGGCACTATAGATTTATCTTGGATTATTTCCATGTAATTTTGATCTTATTTGATCTGCCATATAGGTGGCCATTCTAACCCAATCACTATGTAGAAACATGAAGAGAAGCATTTCTCTCTAACATATTGTGGCTTTTTTGACTTGCACATGTGGCATTCTTATTCATATATATTAATATGTGTCAACTTGTGGGCCCCTCCTCCTGCCTCACATGGTATTTTTATCAGTATACGTTAATACATGATAGCTCGCGGGCCCCTCCTCTAGACTAACTATATTTAGGGAAACATTCTCTTTTATGGTTAGTATGTGGGAGCTTGGCAATGAATTTTAAAAATACTTTTTCTTGGGAATATTGTACAGTACGGGCTATTCTTCATTCCCAAGACATGGAATTGGTGGATTACGGTTTTCTGCTTGTCTCCAAATTGGAGAATCATCCCAGTTTATCTGGAGAAAGGTATACTTATAAAATAGCATTTCTAAATTTGAAATTTACAAAGATACTTGCTATGACATCTCATTTAATGATTTGTTGCCACTGCCTTGTCCTTGGTACTTGAGTCATCTGAGATACAAAGCTGTTGCAACCGTGTATGGTGAGATTATCAAAGCCTAATATTTAGACATTTGGCATGGTTTTAACAACTTATTTTTCGTTCCTATTTTGAAGATTATTTCCTACTTTCTCTTCTACTTGAACTCTTCCTTAATGGTTGTGGAATGATGATAGGCTTCTCCCATCACCATAAATTTAATCAAATTTAGTTTGGAATTAATGGATGATCATAGACCACTATTATACATGAGTAGCCAATACTAATATGAGTAAAATTAGCTCAATATTGTATAGATATCATGTAAGGAATTAGTGTAGGCTTAGACTGAGTGGTCATGTCCTTTTCTCAAGTATGACCAGTATTATATTAATTATCATGGACATATTTAGCATAATATTCATCCTTGAAGGATTCAAAGAATTAATCCCAAGTTGGTTTAGCTTTTCCTCTTGTTTGATCTTCCTCCCGAAGTGTATGGGATTGCCACCTCTTCTTGATAGGTGAAGAGAATTTAAGGCATATGTACAATCTCAATCTTCACTTCATAAAAAAATTATTCATGGAGATATAGGATTCAAACTAAACTAACTAGTTGCATGTTAAATATGCTTTAATATTACCCTTAAGCATAGAAAATTATAGGTTTACTTAAAACCTAGGAGAGATTCAACCACATAAAGCTTTATGTAACGGTGAAATGGATAAAACCACTCATTCAAGAACTTTTAAAAATTATTTGAATAGAAATATTTATTGGTCCATGAGTTACACTATTATTTCATTCTTGATCATCATGTGTATCTCCTATTGCATTGGTTTGGTCATTTTGTAATTGCTTGATAGGTATTTTAATGGTTCTTAGAGTTTTATTTTAAGGCTTAGATGCTCCTATTACTTTTAATAGGTCATTCAAGAAGATGATGAAGAACCTTGATACCCCTAACCTTCGGCCCAAGTTGAAACCCAACAAAAAACTCTTTAGATGGGGATATGGAAGATTTTAGAGATAGATGTATGCAAAACATAATTTATTCTATTTATGTGTGTGTGTGTGTGTTGTGGAGGGTAAGAGAATTTGAATCACTATGGAAGTGGAACCATTTCCTTTATGAATCATCATCTTATAACAATTACAATGTGTTAGTAGATGACATGGAATTGAGTTATCACGTGTGTGTGTTGTGGGAGCTAAGATTAATTGAGGAAGTTGAATCACTATGAAAGTGGAACCATTTCCATTATGAATCGTCATCTTCTAACAATTATAATGTGTTGGTGGATGAAATAGAATTGAGTGAGCATGGCAAGTATAACATAGATTATCATGGCAATTGTATTGTTCAATGTCTATAGTGTGATCATGTGTCTGTGCGTGTTTTGGAAGCTAAGAGTCATTTTAGAAGTTGAATCATGATGAAAGTGGAACCATTTCCTTTATGAATCATCATCTTCTAACAATTACAATGTGTTGGTGGATGACATGGAATTGAGTGAGCATGACAAGTATAACATAGATTACCATGGAAATTTCATTGTTCTATGTCTATAGCATGACACTTAAAACAAAACACCATAACAAGTAGTGTGGGTTAGCCTTTGTAATTTTTCATGAAGGTGTGCTAGATCCTTCTAAATACATGTTAAAAATCATGTAAATATTGATATAAGAATGTTATTGTGGAGCTCAAACTTGCGTGGAGTGTATTATGCCATTATTAGATTATGTTTGACATTTTTTGAAGGTGGATTAATGATCCTTGTGTTAATGTGAGTATCTAAGAGTTTCTTTTGTGTATCAAAAACTATAGTAGTGTTACTAAAATTACTACAAGCCTTGAGAATGGTCTTAGCATTGTAGTAGTAACCATTGTTGGTAGATCCTCTTAGATCATAGTTATTATATATCAATAAGAACAATTCTATAAATCATATATAAAAATGGAAGTATTATGATAAGAGATACAATAAATATATAAACTATATACATATGTAAATAACAACTACGTATAGATAACATGAAAAGATACATCAAAACATAAATATGAGTAATTTAGTAAAGGATACAAACACTCACTGAATATATTAAACAAGAAATGGATGCATGAAAAAAATAAGACACTAGGTAAACACACACCTCAAATATTTCATGTGGATAATGTGGTAGCACTATATAAGGGAAAATATTGGAGGAAGAAGGATCCAAGAGGATCATGTAATGAGAGATAGATGGATGGATAGAACATGTTTGTGTAGAAAAAGATACCTTGATGAATGTTGATAGGATATGATGAAATAAATAATGATAGGCTAAGATAATTCTCATGAGGATAATAAATTTAAATTTGCTACCCAACTAATAAAGGAGTTAGGCTAGACCAAGCCAAAATCAAAATTGTCAATGATGATTGTTATTTAGTTACCACCTAGCTATGTATAGTTGTCACCCAAACAAGGTAAAACTATGCCAAAGTAAAACTTGATAAAATTATTATGCCATCCCAAAAAGAGTAAAAAGGTAAAAGAGGCCACACCAACAAAAAAAATGTAAAAATGATGTCAACAACTTTATGCTAGCTACTTATTAATAAAGATGTTGGGTTAGGCCCAAATGGTGATGATGTAAATGACATATAGGATATGTCTCCCCTTAAATTGATTGGTAAATGAATAGAGCACATTAATTTAAGGTAAATTATAAGGGGAGAAAGGATGATATTACAAGGTATACATGTGATGATAATATAATAATAAAAAAGAAGGAAGCATGTGGATGATGCACCCAACAATGAAAAATATAAGATACTTCTAGATATATTAGTTTTGTGTGGTGTAAAGGATAAACAACCAATGACGAGGATAAAGATAATTACCAAAAGAAAACATGTAAATCAGTTGGTGTCCCAAATCCTAAGCATGATGGTGAGATTTCTCTAGTGAGAAGGTAATGAATAATCAAAGGGAAAATGAAAAGGCTATGATCAATGAAGAGGTAAAGTGATGTCAATGACGTGTAATCATAGTACATGATATATATATAATATATCACCTAGATCTCTTATTTATCCCCTTGGATATCTAAATGCACGTGATTGACAAAGATATTGGTCATATAATAACCTAGAGCTCTTATTTATGCATGTATTGGGTGATGGTTATGGACTTGGTTATATGATGACCTAGAGCTTCTCCCTTGGTCCTTTGAATGTATATAATTATATTTTATTGATTCATGGTATGTTTGGATCTATATATTGTGTTTTGTGAGATTGTGAATCTTATAGTTCTAAGTTGCATTTATTTTGAGATCTTTGAGCCTTGTTCTATAGTTTACTTTAGTTTAAATTTTATCCATTACCATGCCTTTATCACCTTTATTTCAAGTCACTTGTATATAATACAAGGTTACAAATTTGATGCTTTTGTACCTTCAAATTTCACGAAGAACTTGAGAGTGGAAATATGAAGTGTTGATTGAAGTCTAGTTTCTAGTATTTGCTAGATTGTGTGTTAACATTGATATTAAAAAGTCCTTTCCCAACTCTGTGAGGCTTTGTTCCAAATTTGGGTCTTGGACTCAACAAGTTTGCTACAAAAATGTTGTGATTTATTACCAAAAATGTGCTAAACTCGGACATCTCATTTTGGACTGTAAGTCCACGGTAAAACATGACCCCATTCCAAGTGACCCCCTTGTGGATGACCCCTTTAAAAAATACCCCTTCAACTCTAACCTCCTCAATATCATGGAATCCTCAGCCAAATTTGGGTCTCCTATTCTAGAGGCCACGGTGCTCTCGTCTATAGAAATGGCTTCTATGGTCTCTACTTCGATGTTGGGAGGGACTTCTCCCAACAAGATTCAGGAGAACATGTCTTCTCCATTATTACATGGTGTTTTGAGGGCCCTATGTCATAGTTGCTGGAAATGGTGAGTGTTCTACCCCCTAATCAAGTTTTGATAAAGAATGTTGAAGAAGGCGAGATTCTAAATGAGGTTGTTGATATGTTAAACTCTGATTCCAGATAGAAAATGGCTAT
This sequence comes from Sequoia sempervirens, assembly GCA_007258455.2. Taxonomy (NCBI): domain Eukaryota; kingdom Viridiplantae; phylum Streptophyta; class Pinopsida; order Cupressales; family Cupressaceae; genus Sequoia; species Sequoia sempervirens. The sequence goes on along the minus strand of VDFB02267426.1, from coordinate 22,199 downwards.
CGCCTGATCTCAGGATCAAGCTAATGAAGACAAGTTTTGGACAACTCCAAAGAAGGTAAACAAAAGTAAGTTGATGTGGGTGGGGATTCTAAACTTGGAAGACCCAACCAAAGACAGACTAGGAATAGGGAGACAACAAAAGAGATTTCCATTGGTAAACAAAGGACATTGGAAGTGTGCTCAAGGAAAGGTTCTAAATGAAAGTCCTATCTTGGAATATGAGAGGGATAAATAGCCCCCACAAACAGCTGGCTCTAAAGAATTATGTGTTGGGACACAAGATAGATATTTTTCTATTACAAGAAATTAAAATGAAAAAAAAAAATTGAACACACAACCAAGTACATTTGGCCAAATGCCCATTTCTCATGTAGTGATGTGAATGGGACTTTAGGTAGGTTTTCTATGATGTGGAACCCTAATAGGTTAACTAGATTTGAAATTTTCCAAAGCAGGAACAATGTGGGAATCCAGTTCTCCCACTCTAGTGGTTCTTGTTTCCTGATCAACATCTATGCCCCCAATCTTAGGAATGCAAGGAAAGCCCTTTGGTAGGATCTCACTGATTGGATTAAGAATAATGGGGCAGTCCACTAGTTGGTGGTTGGAGATTTTAACTCTCTGTTGTACCCTTCAAAGAAGAGTGGGGGTCTGGTCAACTATTCTGACAGCATGACTAACCTTGTTGATTTCTTAAGTAATATTGGTTTGGTGGACATTGAATTACATGGATAGGCTTTTACCTAGACCAATAGGTGGTTGGGGGATGATCTTATCTAGGTTTGACTTGGTAGATTCCTCTTTTCTCCCAATTGGATGACCTTACTTAATTCCAAGTTGATGGCTTTACCTCAGACTATTTTGGACCATAATCCTCTATTGTTGGTCATGAATGAACACTATGATGTGGGCCCCTTTCCTTTTTAATTTGAGATCATGTGGAATGCCCACCCAAATTTTAGGAATAAAATTGTTGCTTGGTGGAAATCCTTGTACATGGCTCCCCTATGTTTAGGGTGTTCCAAAAACTCAAGTATATCAAGAGCATGGTTAAGGGTTGGAATAAGAGGGTTTTGGTGATATTTTCCATTAAAAAAGGGTGTTAGCTGATAACATTAGGTTGACACAAAAGAGAATGGAGGAGGGTGATCTTAGTCTACATACTTGTCAGCAAGACAAAGATGAACACATGGAATGAGAACAAATCTTGAAAAAAAGGAGATATTTTGGAAGCAAAAATCTAGAGTCCAATGGCTTATGGAGGGTGATTGGAACACCTATTTCTTCCATGTTTCGACCCTCAAGCATAGGAAAAGGAATCAAATTAAAAATTTGAAAAATGAGTTAGGTGATGATGTCACTACCCCTGCTCAGATTGGTCTATTGGCCTCTGACCACTTCCAACAGGCTCTATCGGCTCCTTTTATGGCTCCTAATTTTGCTTTGGATGACTTGTTGTTGGAACCCCTTCCTATCTCTCTATCCAAGGAGGACAATGATAATATTCTGGGTGTTATCACTCCTAAGGAAGTCAGGGTCGTTGTGTTCAGTATGGGTGCCTAGAAGGCTCCGGGTCCTAATGGATACCCCCTGGATTTTTTCCAGGTTTTCAAGGACATAGTTGGTGAGGACTTACCTCTACCGGCTAAGGATTTCTTCAATTTTGGAAAACTGCTCAAACAACTAAATCACACCTTCATTTCCCTTATCCCCAAAATTGAGGACCCATAGAACATGGCTGACTTTTTCCCTATTAGTCTCTATAATACCATCTATAAGATTTTCTCCAAAATACTGGTGAATTGCTTGAAACTCCTTTTGGAAAAAATGATAAGTCCAAGCCAAAAGGGATTTGTCCTGAGGTGCCATAACTTGGATGCTTCCATTGCCACTCACAAAATATTGCATTCTATGGACCGTTGCAACAATGCTAGTATGGATTTTAATCTTGAAATTTCAAAATCCTACGACAAAGTCCTTTGGAGCTTTCTCCCCAAAGTTTTGGCTAAGATGGGATTCAATCAAAGGGTGCTTAATCTCATTATGGAGTGTGTTACTATTGTGAAATATTATGTTTTGGTCAATGAGGTCCCTCGTGGATTCTTTAATGCTAGGAGAGGCATAAGACAGGGCTATCATCTATCCCCCTACTTGTTCATAATGGTCATGGATGTGTTGAGTAGGAATGTTGCCATAATGCTTTCAGAGGGTTCTATCAAAGATGTCAAACCTGCCACTACTCTGGAACCTATTGTCATACAAAAGTTCGTGGATGATACCATCTTGTTTGGGAAGGCTTCAGTTGTGGAAGTAAGGAAATAGAAAAGTGCCTTAACAACTATGTAGCTTGCTCTGGCCAGTGCATAAACTATAACTAGAGTATGATTTATTTCTTTAACAACACTCCTATTTTGCAAGATAAGGTGATTGTTGTTTTGGATTGCATTGGTGCTTCCCTACCTTTGGTGTGCTTGGGGCTCCCTCTTACTGTCAAGAAAGTTTCTCTCACCTTTTGGAATATTATCCTTAAGAGGATTCAAAGGAAACTGGCAGAGTGGAAAGACTCAATCCTTGGTCATGTTGGTAATCTGCAACTCCTTATTGTTTCCCTTCAAGGGATTCTAATTTATTTCTTCTCTATTTTAAAAATCCCTAGATACATAGCGAAGAAATTTGAAAAAATCCAAAGGAATTTCCTCTGGTCTGGCACAGAGGAAAAAAAGAAGTTGGCTCTAATTAGCTGGGACAAGGTGTGCCTTCCTAAATTTGGTGGAAGGCTTGGTATAAGGAAAGTTCAACTGACCGACAAATTCTTGCTTACTAAGGTTGGTTGGGATCAGTTAAGGAAAAAAAAGGACTGGTATAGGATTATGAATGCTAAGTATGTAAATAACTTCCCCCTAATTAGGTGTCTCTTGTTGGAGCACCCTAGTGGCTATTTGTCTTGGAACACAATATGCAGAATGAAAAGGTTACTACTTTGTGGGCTAAGATGGAAGCTAGGAAATGGCAGCAATATTAGCTTCTAGGAAGACCCCTAGCTACTTAAATGTCCCTTGTCCTTATCTGACTTCAAGAATCTGATGGATCCTACAGATAATTCTTTGGTAGAAAATTTTGTGACTACATGTATGGACCTCAAGGTTCTAGGAAGTGGAAAGTCCTGGAATTATGCTGCCCCCTCTCTCTGGGATTGAGACTGTTGGCTAGGACTTTATAAGACATCATTTCCCTATCTAGAATTCCCATATCAAACATGGAGGATGGATTATTTTGGGTTAAGGAATGCAAGGGAAACCTCTCAGTTAGGTTGGCTTACAGTTTATTGCCAGACATGGGAGGTTAGAGCAGACTTTGGAAATAGGTTTGGAACAAACATTTGACACCAAAAAAAAAAATCTTTTGGTGGACGACATGCCACAATGGGATTCTGACTCGGGATTGTTGAGGGTCACAACAACACAACAACATTAAACAGAATATTACTATTCTATTTCTCCTAAAAAAAAAGAAAGACAACACATGGTAATCTAACTCCCAAGGTCCTGGTAATTGGTTCTCAATTATGCTGATGTCACTCAATAGTCAATATAACTGTAATGTGCAAGGGGCCTTTACTGGTAATAAGGAACAAAACTGCATGAAACCAACTAATCTACGTTTTGGGAGGTTTAAATAAAGATAAAAAGATAGATCAGAGTATTAAAATAGAAGAACATGAATGGAAGTTCTTAATGTCCAGACATGCATATTAATAATGAGTGTTTGTTCACCTAACCATAACCACAACAAGATGCAATCCAATAATAAACTATGCTACTGCATACATCCATAGTGCTAATTCAATACTATAACCATTCACTAAACTTTACTTCAAAACAGATCATTCACTCATCATTAAACACAGATCAAATAGACATAGCAGTAACTTCATTCACAGATAACCCAATGAGATAATATTGAATCCAGTTTCCTCTATTGATTCTCATCAAATAGAAAACATTTAGGCACAACAAATCACTGGCATACAGATTGATCATGCATCATTAACCTTATCAAAATAGATCCAAGCTTAACAACATACAAATGTATAAAAACTGTAACATGTAACCAAGTTCAACCAAACTTTTAAAGTATCTCTGCTAATAAAAAATTATATCCTAGAACTAATCTCTATTTCTATCATCAGGTGGCTTATCTTCCTTCAATTAGCCGGCCTTTACAAAGTAAGACCAAATAGTACATATAGATGCCACATGCACAAGTTCCTCTCAATCATCAATTTATATCCACTAATTAAGGAGCTAGAACCCAACAAAAGACTGGAATGCTAATCTTGAGTTAGAAGGCTGGAGTACAATGTTGCACAAATTCTGAAATCCAAAGAAGAAGGTAGAATTGAGGAAGGGAACCGGAGTTGAGTCCACATCAAGGCCCTGTAAAAGAGGAGAGAAGGAGATGTGTTCAATGAAGAGAGCCAAATCACTTATGCGTTGCATGCTCCAGGATGTACTCATGATAATTGGAAAACACTTGTTGAAGAACATTAGAATCAGGCCAATCCAAACAATCATCTTCAAATTTAATTCTTTTTAATTTTGCTAAAACCAATCCATGTAGTTCCTTTAATTTGATTATTTCCCTTTTAGCAACCTTCACTTCTTCTCTGATGTCCATGAACCTGTCCAATAACAAGTCATCTTCATCATCTCCTTTCTGCATCACCTCTCCAAATCTTCCACTCCATTTCTCCCTCATCTTATCTAAAGAAATACCATCCTTAATTGAGGTATCTAGATTGACTAAAATAGCCACAATTGCCTCTAGTTCTTCCATCTGTTGATTCAAATCTTTAGTAACCTCTTGAATCTCACTTTTATGCTCTTGAATAGATTTGGATTTGTACTTTATTATCCTTACAATCTTCTCAATGAAATCCACATTATCCTCTTCAAGGATTGATTGTTCAAGTAGAGTCGACTGAGGCACCTAGCTAATATCCTTAAGCCTTTTAGCATGTTCCTTATATTCCTCACCTTGCTTATCTATATCTTTGGTGTGTTGGTCTAAATCCCCTACCAACCTAAGTGTTGCCTTGTGAATCTTAAAACTATCAACAAGCACATCATCAACCTCCTGATTGAGCTTGTCAAACCGTATTTCCATCATTCCCACTTTTCTCCTCATATGCACCAAATCATCTGCTTCCTTCTTTGTTAATAAAATTGGAGATTCAGGAGCAGCAACTTGTTGAGAAATTGGAGTTAAGACATCCTTCAAAAACTTATGCAATTGATCCAGCTAAGCCTTCAACTCATCTTTCCTTTGTTTATCTTTGATCATCTTGGACTTAGTAGAGGAAGCCACAATATCAATCAAATTCATTTGTTGATTTCTTGTAGGCCTTCCAAAATTTACCATGCCCAATTGATAATCAGTCATCTGCATATCATCCTGGTTCTTATCCACCATTGGTATTGCACACTCAAAAATGATTTCTCCTGTGTCTGTAAGCTTGGTGGAGTGAAGAACCTTGGACTCCTTTTTAGGTCTCTCCTTCTCAATTTCCTTCATCATTTCATCCTAGTTTAAAGGCTGTGGTTGAACTTTTTGCTTTCTCTCCAAGTCAAGCTTTAACCAAGTAGGAGTTGTGGGAGTAGTAGCTATCTGTGTTGAAGAAGAAGCAACAATAGTAGAGGATAGAGGTTGCAGTATGGTATTTTTCAGGTTGACAGTCAACCTCTTGCACATTCTGTTGCTCCTTAGGTGACTCTTCTTGCGCAAGCTTGTCGGCCTCTTCCTTATCCTTCTGTTCTTGTAGTATTTTAGCCTCCAACTCCTGCTTCAGACGTTCCTCTTCTAATCTTTTCTCCTCTAACACCTGGTCTCTTTTCTCTTCTAATTTCTTGACATAATCCTAGGCTTCTTTAGACTTCTTCTCATATAGAGCAAGCTCCACAGCCTCCTTTTCTCTTTCCAAGCGCTCTTGTTCTTCTCTCTTCCTATGAGCTTCTTTTGCAACCTTAAATTTGGCCTCAAGAGCTTCTTTTTCTCTTCTTTGCTTGGCCTTTTCCTCCTCCAAATCATGGATCTTCTGTTGTAAATCCAATTTCTCCCTTTCCTCTTTCATTCTAAACTCTTGCTCCTTTTGTTGATGTTGCTGATCCAATTCATCAACCTTAACTTTATCTTCTAGTTCCTTCTGTTTCAATGCATTGGATTGTGCATTAGAATCAATCTCCTATTGCCTAGATAGTGCCTTAGCTTGAGCTTTCGCATCTGCTTCTTTTTGCTTAGCCAATGCCTTGGCTTGAGCCTTAGCATCAGCTTCCCTTTTAGCATCCTCAAAAAGTTTCCATTGATCCTCTTTTGTTAACACATGCTCTGTCCCCACATCATTTGTTATATCAAGAGAAGCTACTACACGAGTCTCTTTGTCAGATGGGATAGCCTCATAATCTATTACAATATCATGTATCTCTACTTCAGGCTCCTTCTCTTTCAACAAATCAACTTCTTTGTGGAAGGTTCCCATGGGCATTCCCTCACCTAGTTGCTCTGTAATCAAGGGCTGAGTGGATGCTTCTGCTACAACAGATGTTGAAGCATCAACTTATGTAACGGTCTCCCCTTCTTGTACCTCTAGCAGGTCTTGGGCAACAACCTCCTCTTCTGCATTAAAAGGAATAAACTCTAAGGGCTCCTTAGGAGTCATCCTTCTCTTTGTCCTCTTGTACCCTTGAGTGGTACCTACAACTTCCCTCTTTTTGGATGGTTGAGATTCAAGCTGGTTAACTCTTAAGCTAACCCAATGCACACTTCTATCCAAGACTTGTCTTGCAACTTGTCTTATATCAATAGACTCTTCAACATTCCAATCCACTGGGTCAAGATCCTTGGTGCCTATCTTATCTGTATCATATTGAGGATCCAAAGTTACCCCATCATCAGACAATGTATCTGGAATGTCCTCCTTGATCCCATACTCAACCATGAGTGGGATATGTAATCTTTCATAATTTCTCCTCCTGAGATCATATTCGTCCTGCAAATCCATCCAGAAGTCCTTTAATAGATTGAAATGTTTATCAAAAACACTAGGAAACAAGGCCTGCATCTTGTGTCTGGGATCATAATGCTTCCTAGAAGTATACAGTCCCAACTTCAAATAAATTAATTCATCACAAACAGCCTTAACTGACACAGTGTGTGGACAACTAAACTCACCCAACTTCATGGGGAACTTGTGACAACCTGTCTTGTGTTTGTTGCAAAATTTGAAGTTGACAGCCAAAGCTTGATATATGAACTCCATTAAAATAATTCTATTGTTGTAGTACCCAGGGAGCAAGTGGGGATGAACATCAAAACCCCCCAATCTAAAGTAGGTAAAAGTGTTGTACTGAATAAACCAGTGCCCCCATTCATTGATAAAATCCATTGCTTCCTTGCTCAATTTGTACCCAGTATCTCTTGTAAGCCTATTAATGACAACATAAAGAAATGCACCATTAATCCTTCTGTAATGTGACTCGGAGGCTTTCAAGGAAACCTGATCATAATGTTCCCAAAGCTTTTTCTATCCCTGGGCTTCTCCCAATATGCCTACTGCATTTAGTCCAGGAAAGATACCCATTCTAGCAGCTGCATAGACCACATAAGAGGTCATAAAGAAACTCGTGGTTTCTCTCACTTTGAGCATTTGATTATGTAAGCTCTCTAATACCACCATATGCTAGTCAAACTATTGTTTTCCATCCAAGATAGCTTGGATGAATGGGAGCATCCATTCTTTGAATTGAGAAGCATCTCTCTTCCCAAACACCCTAGAGAGCATCATGATTATGTCCCCAATCTCTTTGTCAAAGTCTACCCTTTTAGGCTGATTAGGAAGCTTAGTGAGAGAATTCTTCTCCACCCTCATCCAATGCTCATTCATATGATTTTTGTTGGCTTCCTTCTTATCATTGTATAGCTTCAATGCTTCTACTTCATTTAACTATCTTGGATCTTATAAAGGAGGTACATCAAACATGAATCTAATCATTTACAGTGTTAGATCAAAGATAACATTTCCCTTCACATCCACACACTGCCTGGTAATAGGATTGTAGGCCCCAACTACTGCTAGTATCAACTCTGGGCATTGAACAAACAAAGGAAAAAGTGCAACATGCGCCAACCCAGACTGAGCAATCCTTTGTGCCCTTGGTGTAACATCTTCATTAAAGGTTTCATCCACCAGCTCCTCATAGTTGAAAGGGCCTAAATTGGTATCAGTAATATCTGCCCATTCATAATCAATCTTGCTTGCTGTAAGGGTAGCTTCTTTATGTTTACACCTCAGAGTGTAGCGGAGTTGCTCTACCTTAATCTTCTTTGGCTTGGCTCCCTGCCTTGAAGTTTATGTCGGTTGGCTCCTTTGGGAAGCCTCTCATGATGCTCTAGACATCTTTCACTTTCTACAATAAACTCTTGTCTTAGATGAACAGACACATAGAAGTCAATACGTCAGTCAATACCCACCTCCATCTCCTTGAAACAATGTTTAAACTTAACCAAACTTAAACCTTTATTGGAAGCGGAACCATAGAAGCACTAGGGACATGAAACAGTTTTCAACACTGGCGGGGTCAGAACTGGAATTAGGATAAAATTGGAACTGAGACCGGAATAGAAACCAAACTATAAACTAAACGCTAGTTCCAAATTCAACTTCCACCTCGACTCCAATTTTGCTTAAGGACAAGTGCGAAGATAAAAAATTATCAACAACCAGAAGTGGAACCATTTTAGGAATGATTCCCAATACTAAACATCCTCGGGACAATTTTGGTCCCGAGTCCGCTTCCACTAGTTTTACCATAAAACAAAACACTTCATAAAAGGCATGGTTACATTGATTTAAGGACCTGGGTCACATGATTTACAAAGAAATCAGAAATAGAAGGGATTAACCCCCCCATAGCCCAACCGTATGAAGGCCAATTTAAACCCTAGGAAAAGACTATTTTGTAAAGGTCATCGAGCAAACCCTAGTTTGCTCGATACGTCAACTTAGAAATTTAGGGCATCACAAACCCATCCCAAAAAACACAACATCGACACGAAAACAAGATCAAAAGGGGTTCCAAATAGATTTTAGACATTTAGAGTACGAAAAACCCTGGTAAAAGGAAGCCCTAATTAGAAACTAGGGCACAACAAAACCCACCTGCTGTGAAAGTGACAACAAATAGAAAGCGACAAATAGAAAATAGGAAAACGAAGTAGAAAACAAAGAAGAACAAAAACAAAACAAAAAGAAAACACAAACGAAAAGCGATGAATTCATAGAAGAAGACTCTGTGAACACGTGAGAAAACAAAATGCAGAAAATGAAGACAAAACTACAAAATAGAAATGGGAAAAGAAAGGAGAAGACACCCTACCTTAAAACGCTCACAAGGAAAGCCTAAAAATCTGATAGAAATTCACTTCGTGACACCTCCACAATCAAATCGCTTCTCTCACAGCTCACCTGACTCTAGTTCTCTAAAACAATTTAGATAATAAGGATAATGAGCCAGTTAAACTTAATTATGGCTTTAAAAATAATTTGGCACGTGTGAAGGACCTGTAATTAATGCATTAAAGATGGTAGGTTGGGTGGAGAGAACAACGCAAACAGATAGTTAACTCTCGTGGAAACCAAAGATAGAGTGGACGCAGACGTGGATCTAGAACCAAACAAGAAAGTTTAACAAGCTCCTCATCAAACTCCAAACCCGATCCCGGTCCGGCGACACAAAACTGACAATAGAAAGAAACGGGGGCAGGTTCGAATCCAAAACCAAAATTGGAACTTTTCCAACTTCGTTTCCACTCCCTACACAAGGACAAAAACCAAAGCGAAAACAACAAACAAAGGGAAGTGGGGTTGAAACAAAAACCGGACCCGACCCAAACACAAACAGAAACAAACACCACAAAGCAAACAAGCAGAGTTGAATACATGAACCAAAACTTTTACAAAGTTCCAAATTCACTTCCAACTTTGGTTTCGCTTCTGCTTGAGCTTAAACAAAACACAAGAAAAAGGACAAACAACTCAAGGGAAGAACAAACCCAAGAGCACAAAGCATGCCGACAAACAATAAAAAGGAACAAGGAAGGTGGACCTGGAGTTGGAATAGAACCCGAACTAAAAACTTTGGAAAAGTTCAGAGTCCAAATTCGGTTCTGGCTCCGCTTCTAACAGAGCAAAGAAAAAAGGACTTAGGAGCAAAACAAACAACTCCTAAGACCCAAACAACAACCAAAGACAAAACAAAAACAAGGGGGACCCATTTTGTTCCAAAATAAAATGGGGTGGTTATGCAAGGCATAACAGGGATAACTTAAGGAAAAGGGGATTCCATATCCTAAATAGATGCATGTTATGCAAGAACAATGAGGAGACGATTGAACCCTATTACTGCACTATCCATTTGCTACTGAAGTTGGGGATTTGACCTTTGAAAAATTGGGGATCCATTGAACCATGAATGGGGACTTATATTTTTTTATAAAGGGATGGTATGGCCCCTTTCAACATCCTCTCCCTATTGAGATTTGGCATCAAAATCCTCCTATCATTTGTTGGTATTTATGGAAAGAGAGGAATAACTGGATCTTCAAAGATATAGAGAAAATTCCCAAGGAAGTCTTTGGCATTGGTTTCAGACTTATTTTGCAAAGTGTCACCATTTACTCTTAGAAACCCCTAGAAAAATCCCCCACGGAGTGGGAGATCAAGATGGAAAAATCATGGAACAAAAATTTGGAGATCAACTCCTTTGATAACTCTAAATCTCTAGCTAGACGTAATATGGTTTGGAAACTCCCAAATACTGGTTGGTACAAGCTTAATTTTGATGGGGCAGCAAAGGGGAACACAAGTATGGTGAGTACTGGTGGCATTATCAAGGATTGCAAGGCAAAATTTGTAGTTGGGTGTGTTGGTAGTATTGGTATACAAACTTCTATGACAGTGGAGGCACAAGCATTGCTCAAGGGCATCGAGATTGCTATCACTCTAGGTATAAAAAATCTGCATATAGAAGCTGACTCCAAGATGGTGATTAACTCTATTAACCATTGTCGTTTTCAAGGATGGAGTATTGAATATATCCTTCAAGACATAAAAATTTTTATTTCTAAATTGGAAAGGAAGTATCTGTCTCACATCTTTTGTGAGGTAAATCAGGTGGTGGATGCTTTGGCCAACCTTGGCTCCTTGTGGAGTCTATCCAAATGTTGGAGAAGACTTGAGACTCTTGTAATGAATATAGAAGGATTTATCCTTGTTGAATAGAAAAATGTAACTATTAATGATGGGAGGAAACTATGTTGATTTGGGCGAGTACATGTGGCACTATACCTTTGGGCCCTGGATGATGTGGTACAAGCATGAGTACATGGAGAGGTTTTCACGGGGAGTTGGGTGGTGGTTTGAATTTATGATGATGTATGGCTAGGTTCTCCAAAACTCGTCTGAATAGTCTTATCAAATGTACCATAACATTTTTCACATTTTCAGGAATGTTTATTTGGCAATGTTTATCTTCAACTTGTTGGCTAATTATTATCTGCTCACATTTACAATAGCTCTAAGATTTGATGTGTTGTACTTAAGGAAATTTAATTATGACCTCATGGCCATATTTACTTGGAGTATGTATTGGACCAAAGTTAGCTCCATACCTTTGGTTTATAATATCATGATCAAATTTATCATGGCTTTTGGCTTAAGTATATTGTACTTAGGAATGCCTCATTATGGCCCCGCGAAGATCAATTTCTTGGAAATGACCACCAGATCATGTGATTTGTCGGATGCCTTAATTAGGCATGATTTTCCTTGGTTTGGGAATGATGATATAGGTGTGGTTCAGTTCACTAGTTGCCATTTCAAAAATTTGCAAACTCTGTTGGTTTGGGGGAGCTTCTGGATTTAATGTGAAGAGATGGGAGGCGACAGAGTTAGGATCGAGCCCGACTCCTGTGATGAATTCCGTAGGAACCCTATTATCTAGCATATATGCATTAAGGGTGGAATTGAAACTCTTATGGAGTGTCTAGTGGGTCATGATGATAATTTTTCAGCTCAATTTGCTACCTCTTAGAATGATAGGAGAGTTACGGTGGGAGGAATTTCATTTAAAGTTAATGAAGATGTTATTGGCAAGGTGATGGGTCTTTCTTGCATTGCTAAGAAACTTAAGAAGCACACCAAATTCCAAGACTTAGAGAGCCTTAATGCCTTCTTCAAAGAGAATGAGAAGTTCAAGAGTCAATCTGGTTTCAAAAGGGAGGCGCTTCCTAAACTATGGGATCAGGTTTGTCTTGCTCTCATGAAGTATGTTACTCTTGAGAGAATATTTAAGGTATTTTACTTCTATCTTTTGTCGTTACTCAATCACCTTAGGCACAAAATTCTCTTAATTTTTCCTTTTTTCTTGCTAACTTCCCCTGAAAGCTTGGTAAAAGAAACCCTTAAAGCTGCTACCTAAAACTCGGATAAGCTATCTTCATTGCTTTTACACCATGGCCTAATTCTTTGGCTCTACCATTTCCATTTGGCCCTTTTTCTTCCTAAACCCATTTTTGTTGTTCATGTTGAAGAGTTAGAACTGCCTGACCACTCCCTTAAAAAACCCTCCCTTGCTACTTCTATCTGTCCCAAGAGGAAAACCCCCCAGTGGAATGCCAACCCAAAAATGCTCGTATTCCAAAATCCCCTGGTGTAGCGGCTTTGTCCTAGTCTAAGGCAACTGTCAGGCTGTGTGAGTTAAAAAATGCCCCTACCAAGAAGGAGAGAAAATTGTCAACAAAGACTAAAGGTAAGAAGGAGACTTTGTGCCAAGTGGAGATGTCGACTTCTGATAGTGAGGAAAAGAGCACCAAGGATTGTGATTCTAAAGGGGATACCATTGTGGCAGCTATTGTGGATGTGGGGATGGAGAAAACTAGCATTAGGAGGTCCCTTAGGCTAGTTAAAAACAAGATGGAGGTACTGGTGGATGAGATATCCAGTAGCTTAGAGGAGACTGGTAGCAAAGAGGGGCGAACTAGTGGCAAATATGAGTGCAATAAGGACACTATTGAGGAGAGGGAGGAAATTGTCGGACCCAACCAATTCTCAAATATGAACAAAATGATCAAATTGGACTCCACCATCTAGTCTTTGGACCCGATGGCTAGTGAGGAAGAGACTATTAAGGGGACAAAGGACATGACGAAGGATTTTAACAAGCTGCAGGCATGGGTAGAAAAACTGGAACATAAGTTCAATCGATTGACACGATTCACCATTAAGATCATTCACAGGTCTGCTACCACTCTCTCAGAGGTTCTCAAGGAAGGGGTGGAGAAGGAAAAATAGGGAGAGGGACCTAATTGGGTGGGTGATGATGTACTAAAAATTCTCTTTTAGAATGGGACGGGATTACTATGTAATGTGTGGTTTTGTGTTTTGGGTTAGTGGTTCTTTCTCTACTATCAGTTTGTTGTTCCCATTTCTTTCATTTTTTGCTATTATTGATCTTTTGATGTAACCACGAGATTCATCTCTTTTTGGACCCTTGGTATCATTGTGTAAAGGGTACTGAACCTTGTAAATGCAACTTACCTTATCAAAAACATTCAAAATGTATTTGGTTCATGAACAAGATTGTGGTCTCATTTATGTGGGAATGAAGTGTTTTGTTGAGTAGTGTTATTTTACACTAAATTGGATAGAGGATAAAAGACACATCCTTTATGTGAATGAAATTTTTAGTACCCCATGGTTTGAAATAGACTAGACATTTCCTAGGTAGTGGGAGCCCTAAGCAAGTATATTTTTACTCTAGAAAATGAGTATTGTATTGTAACAAAGAGAATCTTTGAGTTTCTTTAAGACACATAGGAGTGTTTTATTTGCTACTATGGAGGACATAATTTTGAGTAGGAAAATGGATATATAATGATCATGGATTTTAATTATTCAAGAAATATGGATAGAAAATGGTCTACTAGTGGGCATGTGTGTTTGTATTGTTTAGTGGCATGCAAGTTATATGAGCAAGACATAGTTTATGGTTGTTATTTTGACTATACAGATAAAGTATATGGTAACTTCTTAGTACTATAAGGAGGAAATTTGGAATTATGGAGTGTGATTAGATATTGAGTTAAAGTGGGATTCAATGTGACATTTAGAGTGTCTTCAACTTGGTAAAGAATAATTTATTTCATCTATGGTTGGTGTAAATTAATGGGTAGTTTTTAAATCTTGTTGTTGCTTTTATGGATCTCATGAGAATAGAGAAGTTTAGATGATAAAGGATGGGTATAGGAGTGTTTACCTTTTACATCAATTTTTTTGTTTTCATTTGGCCTCTTATGTGATGTATATAAGAAGTGGGAAATATCAAAAAACTTGTCCTTCTTGCGCATAGGAATATTGAATATTTTGTAAATTTGTGGTCCTTAAAATGGGGTGGCATGCTCTAGGGTGTAATGTTTTTTGTAGGTGGTTGTTTTTTGTAGCATTAAAAATGAATTTAATAAAAGAAGAACATAGGAGAAATGTATTTACTATCAGAGTCATATTTTAGTGAGCACGTGGTGTAACTAATTCATGATTTAATATGGAAGGCCTCATGGGAACTTTTTTTAATGTCAACGCATAATTATTAGATGTCTTGTAAAAGTATTTAATTTAATTTTACATGAGATGAGTCATCTTGGCCACTTGGATAAGAGAGATTATTTAGGTTTCTATGGATCTTATAATGAATCTTGGTCCTAGAGTAAAACTTAGGTACCTAACTTGGAGATGTAATTGTGTGCAATGATTATTGATTCTTTTGTGCATTCTTTAATGGTGGCTATAAAACTTAGTAAGTTTTTCTACTTTTGTTATTTTTCTTATAAATAGAAGGTTTGAGATGGAGGTTAGACATCATCTCCTGGTTGATCATCACCTTTTCCATATTTATTATGGTGAAGCTTGATATACACACCTAAAGACTTGAATTTCTTATCGAGGAGATCTTAAGGAGCATAGAGTGGGACACATGGATCTTATTTTTCTTGGATTTATCTTATAAAATAAATAACAATAGTTTCTCATTACCACTAAAGATGGCCATCTGTTGCATGGTTTCCTTGATTAAGAGTGTTGAGCTCATCTAAAGGCTTAAAGCCTACTATTATATATTAACTATTTATTATAGAGAATATATTAATTTTAATACTTTGGAGACTAGGTTTTTCTTAACAAGGGCATCCCAAGGTATATCAATGTTGCTCTCTCCTATATGGTTATTATATTCTATCTTGATTTCTTATTATTATTTATCTTTATTACTATATTAGAATAGTGCAATAATTTGCTACATCATATAACTTGTGGCATCTCTCCTTGTAGGATTAAGTAGGAAATATGTTATATTTCCTTTCAATTTGTTGTAGGAAAAATGGTTTTCTCCCCCGTATGATTAAATAATGGATATGATTTAGAATGAATTGGATCCTCTTAAGAGTAAAATTTTTATGTGAATGGAAGCCTTGAATGAAATCCTTACTAATGACAATATAGTTAAGAGAGGATTAACGGGTTCCTAAATTATCCTTTAATTGGTACTATTTACTTTGATATTTCTAAAAGAACTATTAAATTTTCATATGGTCCATGACATTTCCTAAGATTATGTTATTATAATGCACTAAATATATTTGTTAATGTTTTGATGAAATACTTGCATGAAAATATGGTTGTTGATTAAGATGTGATGAAATAATGTGATTAAACTTGATGATTAAGTGTTTTTGGAAAAAGAATAACTCATTCTTCAAAAGAGAGGAGGAGATGAGATCATCATTGATCTAGAAAGAATGGGAGTACCTAAAACTAAGACATTCACAACAACAAGAAGGAAAGTATTCCTGTAACCAAGAGAGGGTATAGGTTTGTAGCAACTATTGAGTTGGTCATGGCTAAGGAGAATCAAGTAGCTACATAGAAATCAACCACCAACAAATGAATGTTGAATTAAGGACTCTTATTCTACAACCAATGACAATGTTTTTTATTATATGATTTTATCACTTGTCTACACATGCCTCCATGATCAAATTTTCTCTTTAATGTTAATAAAAACATGAAAGGACTTTATCTCCTAGTTGTACTCTTCCAAAAAATAACACTCTCCCTACTTAACAAGGATGAGTGGAAAATATATTAAGATTCCAGTATTAGTTAGGACTAGTTAAGCTTATATGTATTGCAAATATTAGTTGATCAGGAATATTGAAAATATATTCTTTGTTTCTTTTTTTCAAGGAAGCAATAAAAAATCCAACAAGTTTTATTCATTTTCATGTAGATACTCTACATGAAGCTTTGATCATTGATTGGTTCTCTATCATAACGAGTGCACATACCCAAGTTAGGACCCACTTGAGGTATATTGTTACTTTGTATTTTAATTTATTAATATTGTTGCATCTAGTTGTGAGTTAAAATAGTTAAAAATATTCACATTCATCTAGTAACCGTTGATTAATGTTTAAAATAGGACTTTCAACTAAATTAGTTAGTTACTTGTAGATGTGATTTGTAAGATTAATATTAGTAGTACTCTTTGAAATTTTAGTTAAAATGTTAATTCAGTAGTACCTACCCTTTGATTTTATGATTTCAATAATGAGAAAGTATTTTAGAGACCCTAGAATTCTCTTAGTGTACAAACAGTACATGTCTCATCTCAAGTGTATGTCCCTAGTTGATAATTCAATGTATCCTATTACAATTTATTGTTGCTTAATATAGGATGACTCTACTTTTTAAGTATAAGTGTATGATCATATTTCTCTAGACCATTAGTTGTATAGGATCTAACATACAAGGATTTGATGGGCTCTCATAATGTGTTCTCTACATATTTTATGTTAAGTTGACCACTCACTCCTTCACTTTTTTTTCTCGTGGACCAATTGAAATTATCTAGTTAAAAATTGGGCAAGAGTTGTGTATTTCCATCTACATTATATTAGCAATACTATAGTTAGCTAAAATACACTTCTCAATTAGGCCCAATATGGAAAATTGTGTTAGTTTATACTTTATAGGTTTGTTATTAGAACACAATAAGAGGATCTCCTAGGACATTTATTTTCCTTAGCAAAGATGCCGTAATTTAATTGAAGAATTTATTCTAGTATATAACAAATTGAATTCATCAAAGGTGGTTAGCTCTCTTTCTAACAAGAGTATTAGTATTTTTAATTAGTGGAATTTATCTTTCTCCTTGATAATTTGTGGGGTAGTTAAAAAATAATGTCTTAGACAACAAGATTCTTATCATTGTCCTACTAGTGGTTTTCTTAAGATAAAATTTGATGAAGCTTCTAGGAGTAACATAGGTTATGCTAAGGAAAATGTGGTAACCAAAGATTCTTTGAACCTATTTGTGAAAGATAGCTCCCATTTTTAGGTCTTTAAATCTAATAATGAAACACAATAGAAAGTGGTGGTGGTGGGCCTTTCTATGGCCACTGTCTTGGGTTGTAAGCAAGTCATTGTAAGAGGTGATTCATTAATTATTATCTAGGGTCTTTGCAAAATGGAGTGTTTGAAATTTAAACTTAGGAATATTTTTTATAAGGATTTGTACATGTGTGAGGGATTTGAGGATATTTTTCAACCATTACTTATGGGAATATAACCAAGTGAAAAACATCTTGGCTAATGAATGGATAGAGTAGTCATTTTCTACTCTAATCAATGTTCGCTCAAATTCTTGGCTCCATTTGGATAATTTCTTATTTGATCATAAACCTTCCTGGGAGTTTGATTTTTAGAATTTGAACTTATGGCCCCTTTGATTTTTTCCCATCTTACTTAATTTATTAAGCTTATGTCATTTTATGGTAGCCTTATTGATTTTGTTGGTGAATCCTTTTTATCATTTTAGAGATATTATGAGAAAGGGTGGGAAATTGTGTGTTTTATTTAGCATGCTCATATTGACTTCTCTCCAAGTGAACTAGTGTTTCGCCATGGAAGCCTCTTATTTATGGTGTTCCTTATGATTTTATTTTAGCACTCATTTTGGTGATATGTGTCAAGTTTCTTGATTTGCGGAGTTTCTTTTGTGTTGGCACAAATAAGTTTGTATTTTTTTTCCATTTTGTAGCATGGAGACAAGGAGGACTAGCAAGTGCCACTCGAGTAAATTTAGAGGTCCCTTTTTTAAGATAAATAATTTAAGTTCCCTATAATGGAATTCTCAATTTATCTAAGAATACCATTAGGCCCAAGTGTTATTGTGATCTACTAGTATGCCATATTTTAGGGCTCTAATTAATTTTTTTTTCTCATGAAAATGGTCATGGTAGTGCCATTTCCAAAGATAAGGAAATGGATTATACAAAGTTACAAACTACACTTGAGGATCAATAGTTCAAGGATTCTTTGGAGAAAAGGATAATGTATTTAAGTGAACTTGAAGAAAATAGAAGACATGGTGGATAGGATTATTGCACGCATCAGGTATGGGTTAAGAAGATATTTGATAGGAAAACCATACCCAAGAAATTTATGGAAGGTGATATGGTTCTACATTGTGGGATAAGAGGCAGGAACCCAAAGGAGCTCACAAAAAACTTGATTCCTTATGGAAGGGTCCTTTCTAGATTCAACAAGCATACAGTAATAATTCTTTCAAATTGGCTTATCCAGACAACACTATCTTGCCCTTGCCATACAATGGGAAAGATTTGAAATTGTACCAAATATGAAAGTAGGTATCCCTTTCCTTTGTATTTTAGTAGTTAGGACTTTTTGATTTGGGTTTCTTTTTTGGTGTCTGTTTTGTTTTTGGTTTGTTTTGATCCTTCGTTTTGATTCTCTTGCTCATTCATCCTTTAGACTCAGTCCCCTAATGAGTTTAACCAAAGATTCTAGGTTCTTCTATATTGTTTAGTTTGCATCCCCAGTCAAAGCCAGTTGTTGCCTTGGTTTTAAGTTTGGCTCTAAATGTTCAAGTTTTCAGGTATCCTTTTGATTTTCAAACTTCTACCACCTTGTGCATTGGTCTTTTGGTCAGTTCGTGAACCTCATCGAACCGCAGAGTTATAATCACAACTTTTCTTTCCCTAACTTGGTCTTCTCACAAATATTTTTCTTTAGGCATCGGTCTTTTGATAGGTTTTCAAACCATTTCTACAACTATCCAAGTTTTATAACCTTTTCACTTTGCGAAGGATTACTTTTTCAAAAGGTTATTATTAAGTAAAGTGGGTCTTGGGTGTTTTTGCAAATTTTTGTCAGGGCTGATGTTTCTTTTATAACCATGTTTTGTCCCAACTAAAAGGAAACAATATTATTTAAGGTGGAGAAATGTACCAAATAAAGAAGAACTTGCCAGGGTGAGTTAAAGTTTTCAAATTTTATTGACCACCAACTATACTCTCAAAAGTTGTTCAAATACTCGACTTTGCTGAAGTATACCAAGGTCACCCGTTATTTTCACCAAGTGGCATTTTTGTCAAGCATTAAATGCTGCCAGTACTGGAGTAGATGAAATAAATGCTTGATCATGTAAGATTAAGCCATCATTTTGAACATAATCATTCTTCTTGGGAGTGTGATTCTGAAAGTTGAGAATAATATACATGTGAGTGGCACTCAAAGAAATAACTCGAGTAAGAAAGGGTAGCATATTGTTAGGTAAGTGGCTCTATTGAATTGTCTTGGTGATTGGAAATTATTTTTTGCATTGTCGCACAGTTGAATTTCTAAGATAATGAAATACAAGTATTTGGGATATAAACACTTAGCTAGTCTTGATAGTTCCTTGCCTAAAATTGGCAATACAAGGTTAGGGCATATCAATTTAGTTGCATTTTGGGAAAGATTTCGTAGGACAAATAGGAATCCAATCACTCAAATGGCATAGAAAGTGGTTTCCTTGAGGCTGTTGCTTTTCTAGTGGTAATACAATGCATTGTATTGGTATTGGAATGCATATCTCATTAAAACCCAATGATGAGAGAAATTCACACAGAAGATAACAATCTCCTGGTAACCCTAGATAGAGCTTTGATAAGTGGGTGTTTTAGGCTGCCAGATAGAGAGGTCAAGGTTTCTTTTCAAAGAAGAAGGGGCACTATCAAAATTACATTGCGAAGGAATGGTCTGATCCCCCTAAGAAGGGAAAGTTGCAGCTTCCTAAGAAAATGCACAAGTCACATTCCAGAGAAGAAATCTTAAATATTATTGTGTTGTTGCACCGAGTGAGAGGAAATATGAATGCACATGATTTCGAAGAGTGGATGTACTTTGTGCAGGTTATTTGTGGTGGAACACAATACCTAGGCCACTATAATTAGTGAATGATTGTATGATATAATGAGAAGCTTTGTTGTGAACAGGTCATTCTATATGTCCTCTTATCTCTTCTATGTGTTAACTTGTACAAGAGCGTGGATTGGTTTAAACCTTGTTGAGGATTTTGATGAATAAATTCAAATTTAAGATTATTACCCTAATTTTCAACTTGAAAAAAGTTATAAGAACTATCGCAGGGTAAATGACGTGTTCAACATGAAACTAGTCAGGGAGTTGTAAGGTGATCCAGGTTAGAGAGTATCTAGTGAAGCTTTCCAATTGGTCACCAAGTATGGCAACCTCTTAATACAATTTCAAACATTTACCTACTTGCAGGTGGGTAGATTTGATGACTTCCCTTTGAAACTTCCTAGATATGTAGAAGATAAATTTATCCTAATAGAAGTTTGCCATCATGCCTTCGAGGTAAACAAGAGATGCACAAATAGGAAAAATGTTGAGATTCCATTCTAAATTGGCCCAGGGTATTATTAATGTAAGTCACAGTCAAATACCCTTAATCTAAGAAGATAAATTGCAAAATTCTCTTTTGATACTTATGAGAGGAGATTCCCATTTGACAGTAAAAACTATGTGAGGGTGTTGATTCTCATTTGTGATTGTCCTTGATGTCAAACTTCTCTTCAGATTCAGTTGATTCTCTCAGTTGATTCTATGATAGGTTAAATTCTGAATGGTGATTACTTCTTTGGCAAAGTATTTTTATTTGTTACCTTGGTCCTTGGCAAGATAAATTTGTGACTTCATTTTATGTGGATTGCTTGGACATTGGTTTTTTGCAAGATTGGATTTCATTTTGTTCTAAGCCTTATGAGTGCTTTCGGCAAGACATCAGGTTTGTCACAGCGATCGGATTTCTCTTGCAAGCATTTATTGGCATAATGGTTACTAAGTCTTGTCGACCCCGCTTTGGAGATTTCATCGGCGTAAGTCTTATTGTTCGTGGCAGGGTCTTGCCGAGTCTATTGGTGTCTCACCGACCAGTGGTGGGAGGATGCACTTTAGCAGGAGTTGGAGTCATCATCATGGGGTCTCAGTGATATTCAAAAGTCTTACCGACTCCGCAGTGAAGGAATCTCATTGGTAAGAGTTAGGTTCATCGGCATATGGTCTCGCCGACTCTCTTGTGTCTTGCTGATAGGTGATAATGGGGTTTCATCGGCAGGAGTTCTATCTTCGGTATAATATCATAGCGATTTTGTTATGTCTCACCGATGTGTTGTTTAATGCTCATTTCGACCAGACAAGGTGGTTATCGTTGTGAGGTCTCAGCGATATTCAAATGTCTCGCCGACCTCGCCAGTAGAAAAAGGTATCTTTGGTGATACATAGCATATTCGTCATAACATCTCACCGATAACAATTTGTCATAGCGACTTTCAGTGGATATCGGTCAGCGATAAATTTGCCTTTGGCATAGGTTTTGTTTGTCTCATCAACCAAAAGTATTGGACAGGGATTTCGGTATAACTAAGACATGTCTACAAGATGTCTCTCCGATATCACAAGGCTACATCGATAGTATACAGAAACATAAAGAGGCTCTGTCGGTATGAGAATTGAATTCTCTTGGCAATCTATTGTATTATGTGGATGTTCGGTGAAACATGGGGCATTCATTGTAACGTCTTCCTGAATTTATGTTGTCTCAGCGATGATGAAAGTTCTTCATGGGGACTTCGGTGTGACATTTGATCATCGATATGACTTTCCACCGATAATCATTTCTCTTGCCGATATGATTTTTAGGGTTTGACGTGCCCTTTTTGGAGGTTGT
>VDFB02267425.1:0-19014 GCA_007258455.2 Sequoia sempervirens | reverse complement strand
TCTCCGATATCACAAGGCTACAACGATAGTATATGGAAACATAAAGAGGCTCTGTCGTAATGAGAATTGAATTCTCTTGGCGATCTATTGTATTATGTGGATGTTCGGTGAAACATGGGGCATTCATTGTAACGTCTTCCTGAATTTATGTTGTCTCAGCGATGATGAAAGTTCTTCATGGGGACTTCGGTGTGACATTTGATCATCAATATGACTTTCCACCGATAATCATTTCTCTTGCCGATATGATTTTTAGGGTTTGACGTGCCCTTTTTGGAGGTTGTGTGAAAGTCAAACATGGCACTATATTATTCTATGATCGCTCATCATTCTGCCATGATAAATGAAGCCCGTGTCTTCATTGCTGCTCTCTAGCTAGTTATAATGGCTATCAGGTTGATTGGGTCGGTATGGTTGCTATTCTTGGTACAATTTTCTATCTGGAAGCTCGAATGAGGTAAAATGAAATAGTGGGGTTCTATCGGTTACAGTTTTGAATTCAACTTACTCATTGCAGAATTTATTATTTTTGATCATGGGTTTTCTGGAAATGAAGTTTATCTGACTGGGTATTCTGAAAATGAAATTTTATTTTGGGCATTTGGGTGCTCAGCAAAACCATTTCAAAATGGATTTAAAAGCATTTGATTATGTTTTAGCAGAAGCATTTTGGTCGTTACCTGATTTGCTCGATAGAGCATTGATTATTTTTTAGTCAATGGTTTACTTTGTTCTGCCATTACTTCTGATGACACTTAATTTCCTGACTCTAAAACAAAAAAGATAGGTTACGTGGCTCTACTCCTTGTCCATGAAGATTCTTGAAGACTTTGATACCAGAAACATTGTATAAAATGATACAGAAAAACTCTTTTCTGTTCTAGTACTTCTATTGTAATTCAGAGAGTATCTGGGCAGTATGAAATGAATTGTAAACTTTGCATAAGCTATGTATACAAAAGGCAGAGATGTTGTAAAAGGAGCTCTTCTCTATATATTATTTTAGGGATTCAATTTGTGGATTCTTAAGGTATTATGTAGAGGAGAGAATAGATATGTTTGTGCTTTACTGAAAATAGAGAAATCCTCTGTGTTATCATTATTGTTCAAAACATAATTTGAGGGGTTGTTGCTCCTTGAGATTGGTGTCTCAAAATGAGGGGTTGGTGCTCCTTGAGTGGGTGTTCAAAGTTCATCCTATAAGGCATTGTGAACTTTCGTTTAAAAGATTAAGCCAGGAAGGCATTTAGGGAGTGGTTTTTATACCCCAGGAGGGTTTTCCACTCAATAAAATCTGGAGTCTTTTTATTCTTCTGAGTTCCCTTTGCTTTACTATGATTGTTGATTATATCAGTTGACTGTTTGGGTATTATCTTTCTTAATTCTGTTTATGAATGATTACATTCAACCCATGAATGCATTAATCAGCGTATATTGAGATCAGATCTGTGCTATAGTTTTTGAATTTGTGAAAATTGGTCAAATCAAGTATAATAATCGATTCAATTCCTCCCTCTCAAGTATTACTTGAACTCCAATAATCTTCGGTATCGTGAGTTTAGGGTCCTCCCTCGACATGCGCATTCACCTTGGATTGATTCTAGTTTTGGAGTCTTTTAAATGGCACTGTCTAAAGACGGTGCCTCTATAACCAGAGCTCCGTTATTCGATGGAATAGATTATGTGTTCTGGAAAATTAGAATGGAAGCTTTTCTTATTTCTTTTGATGTCGATGTTTGGAGCATAGTTTTAAATGCATACAATGTACCAGCCTCTATTCCCACTGATCCTGCTAAGAAAAAGAGGTATGAAACAAATGCCAGAGCTAAGCATGCCATCCTGTGTGGTCTAACTAAAGACGCGTTCATTAAAGTCATGCATTGCAAATCTGCTCATGAAATCTGGGAAATACTTGAAACTATATATCAAGGGAATGAGAAAGTCAAACTGTCAAAAATCATTACACTCAAACATCAGTTTGAGGAGATGAAAATGAAAGATGATGAAAAAGTGGCTGAATATTTCCTAAGAGTTGATGAAGTTGTCAATGCCATGAAAGGTTTAGGTCAAGAGGTTAATGAATTTGATGTGGTCACAAAGGTCATTAGAACCTTACCATCAAAATTTGAATCTAAGGTTTCAGCCCTAGAAGAAAAGAAACACTTTGATCAACTTACCTTAGACAGCCTGCAAGGAATACTTACTGCTTATGAAATGAGAACTAGCAAAAACAATTGAACTAGAAAAGAAACTGCCTTTAACACTGAAAAGAAAGAAAAGGTCAAAGTTAGTGAATCAGAGTTGTCTGATTCTAAAGAATCCAATTTTGTTAGAAAACTCAAGAAGGGTTCAAGAAGATACAAGGGAAAACTTCCCTTTAAATGTTTCCATTGCAGCAAAATAGGTCACTTTGTTGCAAAGTGTCCCTGTGATGATCAAATTTGTGACAACGAGACAACTAAAAAACAACCTAAGAAGAAGGTTTTCAAACCTAAACGAAACTTTAATTTCAAAAAGAAGAAAAGTCTGTTTAGTAAGGATGAATCTGACATTGAATCTGAAGATTCATCAGCTGAAGAAGATGAAACTTTGTTCATGGCTGAAATCACTCAGCAAAATGATTCTAATGCTATTGATATTGAAGAAGGTGTTGTAGACCTTGAAAGTGAATTGAAATGTGCTTTACAAGAGGTCAGAAAACTCAAAAAACAAGTTCTTGCACAAGAACATAAACCAGATCTAGATGTGGTCTCTCTAAAAACTCAGCTTGAAGAAGCCAAAAGAGTTGAAGACTGTCTTCGAGAGACTGTTAGCTGCAAAGATCAAGAAATTCAAAGACTGGAACAAGAAGTTGTCAGACGTAGGAAGGAAAATGAAAAATACGAAAGCACTCTAAAACTGAATGAGATGCTCAGCAAGCAGAAAATGCTTAATGATAAAACTGGTATTGGTTTTGAAAAGGGTGAGTGTTCAAGTGACAATGTAAAAAAAAACCCCTCTTCTGATGTCAAACGCTCAAGTTCAAGTCTCTCAGGTTCTGGTAAAAACCATGGTCAGATTTTAAGAGGTAATAGACCCTCTTACAGCTTTTATTCTTTCTTTTATGGTTATTGCTTTTTCTGCAACAGATTCGGCCATAAGGCGAGCACCTGCAGATTTATGAATTCTAGAACACCCAGGTTTGGTCTTAGACAACATTACGGTTTTGTTAGACAGATCAGATGCTTTAAATGTAATACTTTGGGACATTCTGTCAAGCAGTGCAGAACTGATCTGCAATCTAAACAACAAAATTTTAAAAAGATCTCGAAACCTAAGTCTATCAACAATATTGAGCAATCTATGTTTATTCAAACTGCTTTTCATTCCAAGAAAAGGACTTATGGGTCCTAGACAGTGGATGTTCGAACCATATGACTGGCGACAAAGGTAAATTTATAAATCTTGAAGATTATGTAGGTGGGTATGTTAAGTTTGGTGATAACTCTGGTATTCAAATCAAAGGTAAGGGTTCACTTCTTTTGAATGAGGACACTCCTATCTACAATGTGTACTATGTGGAAGGTCTCAAGCACAATCTATTAAGCGTTAGTCAAATCTGTGATAGTGGTTATCATGCACTTTTCACTTCGCAGGGATGTGAGATTAAGAACAAGCTTGGAAAAGCTATTGCAGCTGGAAGGAGGACAAAAGGAAATGTGTACAATCTTCTCGACACATCAAGCAATGACAATAATCAAGGTATGTGTTTAATGGGCCAAATTGAAGAGAGCTGGTTATGGCATAAAAGGCTAGGACACATAAATTTTGAAAATCTGGTTAGAATTAGTAAAAATCAGAATGTTAGAGGTTTACCAATTCTTAGCAAACCTAAAAAATCTGTGTGCAAAGAGTGCTTAAGTGGTAAACAAACTAAAATCAGTTTTAAAACAAAAGAACATTCTTCTTCAAAACCTTTACAGCTTTTGCATACTGATTTATGTGGACCAACCAGAACTAGGTCTATTAATGGTGAAAGCTACTTTATGCTATTTGTGGATGATTATACAAGAATGGTTTGGGTCACTTTTCTTAAGCACAAATCAGAAGCTTTTGAAAGGTTTAAAATCTTTCGTAAATTGGTTGAGAAAGAATCAGATTTGAAACTTAAATGTTTGCGATCTGACAAAGGAGGTGAGTTCACCTCTCAAGAATTTATAGATTATTGTGAACAGCATGGCATTAAAAGATAGTATGCTGCAACTAAAACACCTCAACAAAATGGGGTTGTTGAACGTAAGAATAGAACTATAAAAGAAATGGCTAGAACCATGCTTGATGAAGCTAAATTGTTTGACATTTACTGGAAAGAAGCTGTTCATATAGCTGTTTACATTTTGAATAGAGTGCAGCTTAGGGTGAAGTCTAAACACACTCCGTATGAATTATGGTATGGAAGAACTGCTTCTGTCAAATACTTAAAAAAATTTGGAAGTAAATGTTTTATTAAAAAGGATGATGATAATCTTGGCAGCTTTCAATCAAAGTCTGATGAAGGTATCTTTTTGGGATATTCAACTCACAACAAAGCTTATAAATGTCTTAACATAACGCTTAACAAGATTGTTGAAGTTGTGAATGTTAAATTTGATGAAAGTTTGCATTTAGAAGCTGACACCTTACAGGATAATGAGGAAGATCTACTTAAACCTGAATCAATTCCAGAAGAAGTTGAAACAACAAAGCCCTAAAAATGATGATGCAAGTCCTGAGATGGTTGCATCAAAAGATCTTTTGAAGACTGTAGCTAAATATCATCCCAAAGATCAGATTATTGGGGATAAGAATGCAGGAGTTCAAACTAGAAAAAGGGTTGCAAAATCTGATGAAAAGGCACAAATTGCTTTCTGCTTAGTTACTCAGTTTGAACCTAAAAATTTTAATGAAGCTCTCACAAATTTATGTTGGGTTAATGCTATGCAGGAAGAAATTGATCAAATTGAGAAAAATCAGACTTGGGAGTTAGTCCCAAGACCAGATGACAAGAATGTCATTGGAGGTAAATGGATTTACAGAAATAAACTTGATGAAAATGGCAATGTTATTCGCAATAAAGCAAGATTTGTTTGCAAAGGCTATGCTCAGCAAGAAGGTATTGACTTTGGTGAAACCTTTGCACCTGTTGCTAGATTAGAGTCCATCAGAATATTCTTAGCTTATTCTGTTTACAAAAACTTTACTGTTTATCAAATGGACGTCAAAACTGCTTTTCTAAATGGCTTTTTAGATGAAGAGGTATATGTTGAACAGCCTGAAGGATTTATATGCAAAGATAAGCCTAATCATGTTTACAGGTTGAAAAAGGCTCTCTATGGCTTAAAACAAGCTCCTAGAGCTTGGTACTCAAGGCTGGACAGTCATTTAATTTCTAATGGCTTTGTTAGAGGAGGTATAGACAGTAATCTATATGTTAAAACTGAAGGTTCTGATATTTTGGTTGTTGAAATTTACGTTGATGACACTATCTTTGGTTGCAATAATGTTATTTTAAGTAAGAAGTTCTCACAACTAATGGAATCTAAGTTTGAAATGTCTATGTTAGGTGAATTAAACTTCTTTTTGGGTCTTCAAATCTCTCAATGTGAGAATGGAATATTTCTTTCTCAAACTAAATATGCTCAAGAGATGCTTAAGAAATTTAAAATGGATGAATGTCATCCAGTTAGCACTCCAATGGCTATAGGATGCAAACTTACTAAAACAGATGATTCTCCTTATTCAAATCAAACAGAATATAGATCAATGATTGGCAGTCTTTTATATTTAACTGCCTCTAGACCTGACCTTATGCATGCAGTTTGCACAGTTGCACATTTTCAAGCATCACCTAAAGAATCTCATGTTACTGCTGTTAAATGGATCTTTAAATACATTCAAGGCACTCTTGACTATGGTCTTTGGTATCCTAGGAGCAGTGATTTCACTTTGATTGCATATACTGATGCTAACTGGGCTGGTTGTTTGGATGATAGGAAAAGCACCAGTGGTGCTACTTTCTTTCTTGGTGATCGTTTAGTGTCATGGCACAACAAGAAACGAGAATCAGTTTCTCTTTCCACTGCTGAAGCTGAATACATTGTTGCCACTTCATGCTGTACACAAGTACTGTGGATGAGTCAGACTCTTTATGATATGGGTATTGCTATTTCTAAACCTGTTACCATTCTCTGTGATAACACTAGTGCGATAAATATTTCAAAAAATCTTGTCATGCACTCTCGCACTAAACATATTGCTATCAAGTTTCACTTTCTTCGTGAAAAGGTTTTGGCTAATGAAGTCTACTTACAGTTTGTTGGTTCACAAGATCAGGTGGCTAATATTTTTACTAAGCCCTTAGCTAAAGAATTGTTTGAGAGGCTGAGGCTTCAATTGGGAGTTATCTCTCAATCGTTACTTCACTAATTTACCATGCTTTGTGACAGGGGGAGCAAGTTCTTTGACTTATTTACTTATAGCTCTCCTCCATTCTAGATTGCTGCACTATTACTCTTTATTTGTAGTTGGTACTCTTTATTATTCGTGGTTGGCTTCTCAGTTGTGTTTTATGGCATTGCACAGTCCTATTTTCATTTCTTTGTCATTGAGGCAAAAAGGGGGAGAATCTTTTGTGTTTTTCCATCAAGGACAAAGGGGGAGTTTGTTGATTCTCATTTGTGATTATCCTTGATGTCAAACTTCTCTTCAAATTCAATTGATTCTCTCAGTTGATTCTATGACAGGTTAAATTATGAATGGTGATTACTTCTTTGGAAAAGTATCTTTATTAGATACCTTGGTCCTTGGCAAGATAAATTCTTTACTTCATTTTATGTGGACAGCTTGGACATTGGTTTTGCAGGATTGGATTTTGTTTTGTTCTAAGCCTTATGAGTGCTTTCGGCAAGACATCAGGTTTGTCACTGTGATCAGTTTTCACTTACAGGCATTTATCGACATAACGGTTACTAAGTCTTATCAACCTCACAGTGTTGTTTTCATCGGCGTAAGTCTTATTGTTCGTGGCAGGGTCTTGTTGAGTCTATTGGTGTCTCACCGACCAATGGTGGGAGGATGCACTTTGGCAAGTGTTGTCATCGCCATGAGGTCTCAACAATATTCAAATGTCTTTCCGACCTCGCCAGTAGAAAAAGGTATCTTTGGTGATACATAGCATAGTCGTCATAATGTCTCACCGATAACGATTTTTCACAGTGACTTTCAGTGGATATCGGTCAGCGATAAATTTGCCTTCGGCATAGGTTTTGTTTGTCTCATTGACCAGAAGTATTGGACAGGGCTTTCGGTATAACTAAGACATGTCTACAAGATGTCTCCGATATCACAAGGCAAGGCTATAGTGATAGTATATGGAAACATAAAGAGGCTCTATCAGTATGAGAATTGAATTCTCTTGGTGATCTATTGTATTATGTGATGTTTGGTGAAACATGGAGCATTCGTTGTAACGTCTTCCCAACTTTATGTTGTCTCAGCGATGATGAAAGTTCTTCATGGGGACTTCGGTGTGACATTTGATCATCGATATGACTTTCCACTGATAATCATTTCTCTTGCCGATATGATTTTTAGGGTTTGACGTGCCCTTTTTGGAGGTTGTGCAAAAGTCAAACATGGCACTATATTATTCTATGATCGCTCATCATTCTGCCATGATAAATGAAGCCCATGTCTTCATTGCTGCTCTCTAGCTAGTTATAATGGCTATCAGGTTGACTGGGTTGGTATGGTTGCTATTCTTGGTACAATTTTCTATCTGGAAGCTCGACTGAGGTAAAATGAAATAGTGGGGTTCTATCGGTTATAGTTTTGAATTCAACTTACTCATTGCAGAATTTATTATTTTTGATCATGGGTTTTCTGGAAATGAAGTTTATCTGACTGGGTATTTTGAAAATGAAATTTTATTTTGGGCATTTGGGTGCTCAGCAAAACTGTTTCAAAATGGATTTAAAAGCATTTGATTATGTTTTAGCAGAAGCATTTTGGTCGTTACCTAATTTTCTCGACAGAGCATTGATTCTTTTTTAGTCAATGGTTTACTTTGTTATGTTGTTACTTCTAATGACACTTAATTTCCTGACTCTAAAACAAAAAAGACAGGTTACGTGGCTCTACTCCTTGTCCATGAAGATTCTTGAAGACTTTGATACCAAAAACATTGTATAAAATGATACAGAAAAACTCTTTTCTGTTCTGGTACTTCTATTGTAATTCTGAGAGTATCTGGGCAGTATGAAATGAATTGTAAACTTTGCATAAGCTATGTATACAAAAGGCAGAGATGTTGTAAAAGGAGCTCTTCTCTATATAATATTTTAGGGATTCAATTTTTGGATTCTTAAGGTATTATGTAGACGAGAGAATAGATATGTTTATGCTTTACTGAAAACAGAATAATCCTCTGTGTTATCATTATTGTTCAAAACATAATTTGAGGGGTTGGTGGTCCTTGAGATTGGTGTCTCAAAACGAGGGGTTGGTGCTTCTTGAGTGGGTGCTCAAAAATCAGCCTATAAGGCATTGTGAACTTTTGTTTAAAAGATTAAGCCAGGAAGGCATTTAGGGAGTGGTTTTTATACCCCAAGAGGGTTTTCCACTTGATAAAATCTTGAGTTTTTTTGTTCTTCCTCGAGTTCCCTTTGCTTTAATTTGCGGATTTGTTGATTGTATCGCTTGATCATGGGTATTATCTCTCTCAATTCTCATGAATGATTACACTTAACCCAAGGAATGCATTAATCAGAGATAACAGATCGACTGTTGTATAGTTTTTGAATTTGTGAAAATTGTCAATCTATTATAACACCTGGATTCAATTCCTCCCTCCTGTCATTTTGAACTCAACATGCCCATACTAACTCAACCAATTTAAAAAAAAAATCATGCTCATTGATCCTCATATGCCATCCAATCAGTTTGTTGCTCAATCTCTAAATGTTCTATGCATGAAAAGCAAGGGAAATGAGGTATTCAAAGCTTTATTAGACTATGCTTTTAAAAATGGGGTGGGAAGTCATAAAGAAGACAACCAAAGTAGATTTTTTAAAAGAAATGACAACCACTTTAAACCTTTGTAAAGACAGTCCACCATGAAAATATGAAGAAGTCATAAAGGATAATGAAAAGGGAAGTTGATAGGATAGTCACAAAGGAAGGAATGCCAATGACCAAGGAAGGACTGTAACCAAGGGAAGATTTGTGTCCTTCAGGTAGTCAAGGTTTAGAAATAAGCATATGACATTCACCATCAACCATGACAAGGAATGTCACCTCATGGAGGACAGACATGATTTCATTTCAATCATCATGCAAAGGTTCACAGTCTTGAACATCAAATGCAAAGACAATCATAAAATACATGAGGATAGTGGTAAAAGGGTAAGAGGAAAAGGCTACTATTTTCAAGCTATTAGTAAGGCGATAAGTGATCAGGTAGGAGATAGGCAGGTTTGACTGTGTGTATAAGTGAGACCTATAATAAATTCCTTATGACAATGAAGTTGATATTGACACTCAATGATGCAAATGACAAAGTAAGGGGAAAACCTTAATGAATCAAAATGGGGATAAAGCATAGTGGTTGATTACCAAGTTACCATGAAATGCAAGCACATAGTTGCATATGACAATGAATGTGTGATATGTCCTTATGATAGTGACCTTAGATCAAGAGGGAAGTACACACCATAATGAAAGTCATGAAGGATAATGATCAATCAACATGGACAGTCACATCACAAAAGGCGAAGCTAATAAAGGAGCAATAATCAAACTGAAGAACCCTTAAGGATGATAGAGAAGAGGTTGTTCTCAATAATTTACAAACATGCATAACAATAGAATCTATCACCATTGACAAAGATATGATCATACCTAAAGTCATCTTTCAGTTAACCTCACATACACATCATCATGCATAAGCTTTCACAAGTTGAGTGGCTAAATGTTCAATTTTCAAGCACTTACAGACAATTTAGGCCTACTTAAGAAGCCAACATGGTTACAAGTGGAGTTGACAGGGTTTTGAGTCCAAAATCATACAACTTGAGGTAGTTTGAGGTCCTAAAATAAAGGCTTTTTTTCCTTGTATGCCCAACAAGTTGAAGAATTCATGCAAAGTGCTTAAACTCAACTTTCCCATCAACATCGCTCAATTTTTAGAGTGCAGTTATCAAGATTAGTTGGAGCACACTTCAAGGAGCATGCAAAATTAGAAGAGGTCAAGAAGTCAAGTCAACTCTTCTCCACATATCTTTGCATTTTTTTTCTTCCAGTTCAAAGGGAGTTCAACTCATCATGCAAGCTCGAACATCTTCCATGAGGAACAAATTCAATTATCTTGAAGAGGTTTTCTATAAAGCAAATCATTCAAAAATTTTAAAGGGAGTTCTTCCTTTCTTATTTTTTCCTTATGCAAG
This sequence comes from Sequoia sempervirens, assembly GCA_007258455.2. Taxonomy (NCBI): domain Eukaryota; kingdom Viridiplantae; phylum Streptophyta; class Pinopsida; order Cupressales; family Cupressaceae; genus Sequoia; species Sequoia sempervirens. The sequence goes on along the minus strand of VDFB02267425.1, from coordinate 8,554 downwards.
AGAGGCAGATTGTAACTCATTTTTTGAGAGTTCTTTGCTTATTCTTGGTTTTGGCATTGTAATCTTTGAAGGTTTTTTCCATCAAGAACAACATTGTAATTCATAGATACTTTTTTAGTTTTTGTATGCAACTATTTGAAGCACCTTGCGATCAATAAAATTTAGTAATTTTATCTTCTCAATATTTATTATATTGTGTGTGTGTGTGATTGATGCATATTTCTTTGATTAATGATTATTCCTCAAATATGTTGTCTCATTCCAATAACTTTGAGCAGAAGATATATGTTATATGCAGGTCATAAATTGTGTCATGAATGCTACGATTTTGGTTGTGATAAAATTATTTGTTTTCCTTTTAAACGTGTAAGTAATTGACCTTCTTATGAAATATTGATGTGTGAGCATGTAAAAACATTGAGTTATGTGAAGACTTGCTGAGATTTTGAGAAATTCTGAGTGTTGAGGCCGCAATACAAGTTTTAATCATTGGTGCATCACCTCCTAGGGTTAGTAATTGTGGACATAGAAAAAGTATCCATTTTTGCTTGCTTGATTTGGGAACAATTGATGATTAATTGGACTTAATGAGGCCTTGATTTAGTGTTGTGATGTGTTTTACACATCCACACTAGGTCTTGGACCCTTGCAAATAGAATAAAATACATTTAACAATGTCTTGTAAAGGTGTTGTAAAGTGTTGTAAAAGACTTTCAAACTTCTTTAGGCTTAATGAACCCATTTTCCTTTAATTCAACAATGTAAAATATATTTAATGGAATTATCACATTAATCTAGAAGGCTTGTGAATTAAACTTAAATCTAGTGTTGTAATGTGTTTTACACATTCACATTGGATGTTGTTCCTTTCTAGGCTATGTGGACCTTATTTTAATGGTGTAAAGTGTATTTAATCACACTTTCACATTGAAATTTGTGTCCCTAGCCCTAATTGACCTTTACATCATCATTAATAGGACCCTATAACCCCATATTGTGCATCCCGAGGCTTAATTTGATGAAATAACTGACAAAGTCATCATATAAACCTGATTTCCTTACTTCCTGACATTCCAACTAGTAGAATGGCCCCTGTGGAACCCATTTTCCATTTGGGGTGAATTAGTCCCATCCAAGTGGGACCCATTCGTCCTTGATAGTGAATGAATCCCATTTGAGCCATTTTCGGGGTTTAAGCGAGAAATGTTGGATTTTAAGTTTTATTTTCCTTCATGTCGGCCTTGCGGATCAAATTAACAGGAAAATTAGGTGGATTTCCTATAAATACAAGCTTCTAAACCTTAATTCATCATATAAATCATCAAAAATCTTAACTCATTCATCATTTTTCTTCCACCTCAAGTTAAGCAAGCTAGGGTTTTAACATTCCAAGTCATTCAAGATCATTTTTCAGACATTCAAGGGAAGATTCTTCATCTTTTGCTGCAAAAAATCAAGATAAAACATCATGGAAAATATCTAACTCCATCATTTCATATTTCATTACATTCTTTCTTCATTTTGGTTTAATTACCTAAAAAGAGGTTTGACTAAGGCAAACCCCCATGCCCTAACATCCAACATTTCTCCTTTTCTTGTGTGTTTGTAGATTTAGATATCTTGAAGACTTGGAAATAATTGAAGGACAAGTTGAAAAGTTTTTGAATACATCTCCTTGCTTGCAAAGCCAAAATATCCATTAAAAGTCACTTTTAGTGCTAGAAATCAAACTTTCGGAGGCAGACACCTGTCAAGAACCAAAGTGCAGACCGAGGAATTTTGTTTCCACTTTTGGATTTTCAGAAATTCAAAAGTGTACTGATTCACCATTAGTGGAAAATGAGTCCCACTACCAGGCCTAAAATTTTTTTGCTACAATTTTGGATACCCATTTGTTCGAAACGGGCTTCAGAACAATTTCGCAAATCTTAGACTAATTGGCCCAGAATGGCGAGTGAGTCCCAGTAGGCCAAATTTTTAGGATCAATAGCATTTAAAAATTCATTTCTAGTCTCCAACAAGTTCTTAGGTGCACACATTTATTTTCATTCATTTCCGTTATAGTTTACTTTCATTTCTAGGCCTTTTTGCATATCACAATGTGTTTTCAAACAACTTGCATTTCTTAGGTTTTGTGTTAATAATCAATATATTTCATTAGTTTTATGCATTTAGATCATCCCATTTAGACATACTTCATCCATCCTTGCATTAATCTTTGAATGTTTACATTGCATTTTGGCCCATCTTTCCCCTTTTATGTGAAAACCCTAGAAGGGCTAGAAAGACCTTGGGTGCCAAAATCTTTGTTTACATTCGAGTGCCAAAATATTTGTTTAAATTTTGGTGAACCTGCCTTTAGAATAATTTTCTTCTCTGATTTGGATTCCTTCATCATCCTAGATCTAGCTTGCATTGACTTTGCATTAGTTAATTTGCATGCTAGGGTTTCACAATTTTGCATTAGTGAAAGTGCATATAGGTTGCATTTTTGCATCTCAAATCATTCAAAATTTCTCAAATTTTGCATTTTCATCTTAGGTCTGCATCATACAACATAGAACACATCAAAATCCATCAAAAAGGTCTAGAAATTCTGAAGAAAAAAATCCCCATTGGGACTCATTCGCCACCTTGGGTGAATCAGTCCCTTTTCACCCCTGAAACTGTCATTTACAAAGCTAAAAACCCTATTTTAAAGCTTTTTTTTGGTGCCATTACCTATCTGTATCAGTTGGCTAAGTTTCTGTAACATGCATTTCATTAGATCTAGCCTAAATTAGCTCATTTCATGCATGGTTTAAATTTCAAGTTTGCATTCTCATATTGTTACATAGCATAATCAGTCAATTATTATCCTTAAAATTTGAAAAATTGCATTCCTCTTTTTCATGTTTTCTTTCGCGTGGTTACATTTCAATTTTGTAGAATAATCATTACATCATGTTTTCATTACAAAAATCTATAGTTATCATAGTTCATGTTCTATTTTTAGATCTTATTGCATGTTGTAAGAGAGTTTTGTTAGGTGCATATGAACATGAGGTCCTTTCGCCTCTCTTTTTGTTCATCATCGATCCCTCTCCTAGTTTCCCTTATGTGGGTGAGGTTCGTCTAGTGAAAGAAACCTCGGATAATCATAACAATCACATTTGTTCTTCTCCTATTATCTATCACACTTGTGAAGAAGATATTATAGTGCTCAAAGAACCAATTGATAAGAGTTTTGAAAACCCGAGTTGTTTCTCTCCTCTTACCTCTCCTATTAGACACAAAATTACTAAAGAAGAGGACATCACAATAAGTAATCATGATGATCACACAACACAACAAGAAGATGAGATCATAGAAACATTTCTAGACATTACCTTACCTAGTCTCCATAATCATGATAATCAAACTTGTTCTTCTCATAATATCCCTCCTCGATGCAAACAAGATAGGTTGGTGTTAGCAGATATACCTATTAAAAGTCATGAGAATATTATCCCTCCCTTCCCTAATGTTCCTATCCTCTGGGAAGATCTATTTGGCAAACATGAAAACCATAGTGGTGCTTCTCTTGATGCCTCCCCTATTTGTGATGAAGCCACTTTACAAACTCCAACCACAGATGAAAACATTACAAGCTCTCCTTCTAGGGTAAATAATATGGAATAATAGAATAATACCTTAGGGAAGCATGATAATCACATAGACTCTTCCCCTCATCTTCCCATTACCGATCAAAAAGAAAATTCCACCTTTGATCATTCTCCTACTTGTAATGAAGTAATTTTAGAAGAACCACTCCATGAATGTCAAAAACATTTGATTTGTAGTTCTCCTAAAAACTCTCCTCCTAGGGAGAATATCATGGTGTTAGAAAATTACAACAATAGTAATGTGTCTTCCTTAGCTCACGATAAAAAGGTGATTATGGATTTCCCTTCATTAGAGATACATCAAACCAAGACCGCTAAGGTTATGAATGTGCAAGTTCCCATTAGATCCCCCTCGACCAATGGACCTCATACATACCCTGTGGGACATCCTAAGAACCATCTAATTCTCTACCCACCTTCACACAAACACCAAAATCAAAACAAACCTGAACTCATTCTTTACCCACCTTCACACAAACACCAAACTCAAAACAAATATGAACTCATTCTTTACCCAACATCACAAAAATCTCCAACTCAACACAAACCCAAATTCATCCTTTACCCACCTCAAAATAATGTGTCACAACAATCAAGTCATAATACCATTGCTCATACATACAACACTAGAAACAATCTTCAACCACAACAACCAACCTTGACCTCTTTACCTTTTCCTAATTCTATATTGCCTAGTGCTCCTCGATTAAGGGAGTATGATCTTGTTGAACAACTTAAGAGAACTCCCACAAAGATATCCCTATGGGATTTACTTTAGAATTCGCCTACCTATCACACTATGCTTCAAACGACCTTACAACAAGTTTCTATCCCTTCTAATGCGCAACCAAATGACATAGCAGCCATAATTCAAGGATTGAATGCTGACATTATTTTCCACCAAAGTGAACTCACCTCTTTGGAAGTGCAAAAACAAAATGAAGCTTTCATGATCATTGCTCAATACAAAACAATAGGGAAAAAGTGAACCCTTGTTGACAATGGCTCCGCTCTTAATGTGTGTAGTGTAAACCTTCTGGACAAGCTTAAAGTGGATAAATCAAACATTCAATCTGATTCTTTATCTATCAAAGGCTTTGAAAATGTAGTAAAAAAATCGCTTGGTGTGATTAATTTGCCTATCACAGTTGGGAAGGCCACATTATAGACACTAATCCATGTTATACGTCATGAAATTTCATATAATCTCCTTCTAGGCAGGCCATGGATTCATGAAGTGCATGGTGTGCCTTCCACTCTTCACCAAAAAATAAAATACATTCACAACAACAAAGTGCACATACTTGAAGCTGAACCCGATCCAAATAGTTGTTTGAACATTGAGAAAAACAAAGCAAATCATTTAAACACATTAACACCAACTACGCAAGTGGAACTCGTCCAACAAAAAGACAAACAACAACATATTGAACAAATCATGAAGCTATTAGATGATGATTGGGATTCCTTGGATTTCACACCCACACTCATGGACAAGTGCAAGATCATGACAACACCAAACTCCAACGACCCTTCAAAAGCATCCACCTCAACCACTTTAAACCAAAACATAACCAATTACACAACCACCTTTGAAAAACACAACAACAACCAACAACTTGGTCCAAAAGCAATGAAAAAGCTTTATGGAAAAGGTTATGAACTTATGAAACAACTTGGATATAGTGGAAAAGGATGTGGTGCTAACGAACAAGATATTTGCAACCCTATAGATCCTATCACACAACAAACAACTCATGGTCTTGGTTATTGTACTTTGATAGAAATTGCCAAGCCTTCACTCAACATCAACACATCTTTGCTTAATGTCAATGTCATCTTGCAAAACACTTATGAATTGAATTGGTTAGATTTTACACCCTCCTATAAAGGAGAAAAAAAAATCTCGCAATCTAAAGAGTCTTGCATTAGTATGACATCTTGTACTAAGCAAGAAACATCTTTGTCACAAACTCTAGGACCACCTACTCCCATTACTCAAGAGGTTATCTTGTCGAGACTCCTCTAAGATCACTTGATATCTCTCCCTCCAAGAACTCGAAAGAAATTCTATTACAAGACTTCATTTTGCACCTATCACAGAGTTCATGGTCATTCCACTAATGAATGTAAGGCTTTGAGTAGTAAAATCCAACATCTTAAGGAGTTTAATGCTCTCCCTTGTAATAAGGGGCACCTAATTCCTCCCTGAGTATTGATTTTCCTCTAGCGTACATCTTATCAATCATTTGGGCTCACCCTTGTCTTGCACTAAGTGGGGGAAAGGGGTTATGTAGCCTTGTCCTTGTATGTCCTTGTCATTGCAAGCAGAATAAAAATGCATTTAACAGAAATGTCTTGTAAAGGTGTTGTAAACTGTTGTAAAAGAATTTCACACTTCTTTAGACTTAATGAACCCATTTTCCTTTAATTCAACAATGTTAAATATATTTAATGGTATTATCACATTAATCTAGAAGGCTTTTGAATTAAACTTAATCTTATTTGAGTGTTGTAATGTGTTTTGCATTCACATTGGATGTTGTGCCTTTCTAGGCTATGTGGACCCTATTTTAATTATGAAAAGTATATTTAATCACACTTTCACATTGAATTTTGTGTCCCAATTCCTAATTGACCTTTACATCAATATTAATAGGCCCCTATGACCCCATATTGTGCATCTTAAGGCTTAATTTGATGAAATAATCGACAAAGTCACATGAAACCCGATTTTCCCTTGCTTCCCAACATTTCCAACTGGCAAGGAATGGACCTGGACCCATTCTGCAATTGGGATGAATAAGTCCCTACATCAGGTGGGATCCATTAAGCCCTTGATGGTGAATGAGTCCCATTTAGTCACAGGGTTTAAGGAGTGGGGAAAAGTTAGTTTAAGAAACATTTTCCTTCATGTCAGCCTTGGGGATCAAATTAACTTGAGGGGGAAAATTAGGTGGATTTCCTATAAATACAAGCTTCTAAACCATAATTCATCCTATAGCTCTCAAGAATCTTAACTCATTCATCATTTGTCTTTCACCTCAAGTCAAGCAAGCTAGGGTTTTAACAGTCCAAGTCATTCAAGATCATTTTTCAGACATTCAAGGGAAGATTCTTCATCTTTTGCTACAAAAATTCAAGATACAACATCATGGAAAGTATCTAACTCCATAATTTCCTTGACACCATTACATTATTTCTTCATTTGGTTTAATTACCTAAAAAGGGGTTTGACTAGGCAAACCCATGCCTCATCCAACATTTCTCCTTCTTTTTCTTGTGTGTTTGCATATTATTTAGGTATCTTGAAGACTTGGAAATCATTTAAGGACAAGTTGAAAAGTTTTTGAAGACATCTCATTGCTTGCAAAGCCAAAATATCTATTAAAAGTTACTTTCAGTGCCATAAATCAGACTTTTAGAGGCGGACACCTGTCAGGAACTGAAGTGCAGACCGAGGACTTCTGTTTCCATTTTTGGATTTTTAGAAATTCAAAAGTGAACCAATTCACCATTAGTGGCGAATAAGTCCCACTGCCAAGCCTGAAAAGTGTTTTTTGTAGTTTTGGATACCCATTTGTCTGAAATGGGCTTTAAAACAGTTTCCTAGATCTAGGACTAATTCACCCAAAATGACGAATGAGTCCCAGTAGGCCAAATTTTTAGGATTAGTAGCATTTCAGAAGTCATTTCCAATATCCAACAATTTCTCAGGTGCACACATTCAGTTTCATTCATTTATGTTACAGTTTACTTTCATTTCTAGGCCTTTTTGCATATCACAATGTGTTTTCAAAAAAATTGCATTTCTTAGGTTTTTCATTAATAATCAATATCTTTCATTAGTTTTCTGCATTTAGATCATCCCATTTAGACATAATTCATCCATCCTTGCATTAATATTGAATTTATACATTGCATTTTGACCCATCTTTCCCCTTTTAGGTGAAAAACCCTAGAAGGGCTCGAAAGACATTCGAGTGCCAAAATATTTGTTTACAGTAATATTTTCATTTTAGTTCTTCTATCCCTTTTCCTGATTAAGGCAGTAGTTTTTAGGAGGTTCATCAAGGGAACCAACCCTCTCTAGAGGTTCATCTTCACCATAGGCAACCCACAACTTGAAGATGATACCATGTTTTATAGGATAATTGTGTTTACACTTAGCTAGGGTGCTATCCTCGTAACAACAATAATACCACTTGGTGATTCTATACGATCTTATTTTTATAAAAGAAAGAATATGAGTAGTTTTTGAGGTTTTTTTTTGTAACCTTTATTAGCTAAGGTTGGATTGAGAAATTCTTGTACGTTGCATATGCAGAAGTATGGATTCAAATGTGTGGAGCTACATAGTTTTCATTTACTTGTTCATTTGGATGAATGTAAATATGGTGTTTTATGCTTCAAAAGACTAACATGAAGACTCTATAAGTGTATTGTAATCTTGTTCATGAGAAAATACATTGAGTGTGTGAGTGCTTTTGGAGGTCAGGTTTTTCTCTTGAGATGATTTCCTATGTTACATCTAGTTTCATCTTGATGGTATGTTTGTTATTCTCTTACATTATGAATTTTTAATACTTGTTTTGCATATTTTTCTCTTATAAGGGTTATGTAGAAATAGTATATAATTGTTATAAATTTCCTTTCAATTTATATTTTTAGATTACATTTCTAACTATTATAGTATAATTATCGATAAAAATTAAGGCATAGTCAATGGGATTTTGGTCTACTGGTGAAGTTGAAAGGTTCAAAATGAGCACACCAGGGATCAAGTCTTGCTGAGTGCAAAGCCCCGACACCTAAAAGGGATGAGGCCAGGATTGTGCCTCGGGTGGATTTTGGCGGAATGGATACCCCTCAGACCTTGGATGCTAAGCTAAAGGGGACCCCCTCGGGGG
>VDFB02267424.1:0-13876 GCA_007258455.2 Sequoia sempervirens | reverse complement strand
ATAAATGCAAATATGTTATATAATATGAATTTTGATGGAAATATGATGAATGAATGTTTGATTCAATTTAATTTTTTATAATTATTTTGTATATGAAATATATGTGATGCATATGAATGTATTGATTCAGCTAACTACTATTATGGTGAACTAAGTTGAATGTAGGAACAGGTTCAAACCTCCATAAGAGAGGAAAAGTATCACTTAGGAGAAGAACTTGGTTTGATAACCTTTAATTTAGCCTTACTGAACATTCACACACTCACACCCTAGTTGGTCTAGTTAATTCAAGTTAGTTTAGGTAAAGAGTAAGTGATCTTCAATTTTTATTATTAATGTTTATATTGGTTTGCAATCTTGTTTTATGAATGTTTGGAATGAGGAATGTGATGAATTCTTGATGTTGATTTGAAGTCCTTCCTTGTGTTTTATTGTTATATCGATGAGATATATGTATAATATATATGTATATCTATATGTGTGTATGCTAAACTCCTACATGTGAGTGAATAAGTACATTAGTATACATAGGTAGACATACCTACACATGCTCATGGATGAATTACCCATATGCATGGGAATATCGATTGAACTAAAGTGGCATATATATATGTATATATACATTATGTATATATATCAATTGATGGTTATGAGTATGATTTTTTTCATAAAAATATTGAAATAATATTATGTATATGTATATATATAATAATATATATGTAGAAAATAATATAGTTACTGTAAACAATGATTTTGGTTTGACCCCTCACAATGCTTTGCTCCTCCTAGGATTTTTCAACTAAAAGGAGAAAGGGGATTGGATGGGGGACCAAAATGCAAAGGTTTACACTCAAGACTAATGTTAATGAGATGTATTATCCCTAATTAAGATGTCTTGCTGCTCTGATTTGAAATTGATGTGATTTAATGATGCAAAGCTATGAAAATGTAAAGTTCTAGAAAACACAATGTGATATGCAGAAATGCCTAAGAATGTAACTAAATGATGAAATAACATAACATAATGAAAGAGATGCACCTGGAATCAAAAGTTTGATGTTGGAAGATTCTAGAATCCTAAAAAATTGGCTAAAATTTTGACCAAGACACTTAGGCTAGTCTGGGCAACTTATTCCCAATTTCAGGAAACTTTGTCGAAACAGGAATCTGTCAAATGGGTATCTAGAAATGTCAAAATCAACTTTTAGGCCCAAAAGCGGGACTAATTCACCCCTGGTAGTGACTTAGTCCTACTGCAGATTTTGAGAAATTTGGGACAAAATCTTGTAGTCTTAGGTTTGCACTCCCTTTTCTGATAGATGTCCATACTTGATTTTGTAGAAAACAGGGCAAAAAGTCTCTCCAAGCTTGAAATAAGGTGGTGTTGACTTGATTGACTTTGTACACTTTTTGATCACTTTTCAACACCTATTTCTTGACAAATTTTCATGCAAAAGTCACATGCAAAAGGGGAAAAATGGTTGAGGGTTAGAGAATAGGGGTTTGCCTTGGTAAAACCCCACTTTGGTAATCAAACCCTAAGCAATGAAATGAGATGAAAAGAGAGTGATAAATAGATAAAATGAAAATGAAAATGTCATAAAATTACCACACCATTGATGCTCAAATTTGAAGATGTGCAATGAAGAACGCCAATAGCTGTTGGAAAAATGAAGAAAAACATCTCTTTTTGTTACCTTTTTGTTGTCATTGATGTCACCATGATATATGAGTTGCAACTGTAAGAACAAGACTGAATTTACTTTGGTATTCTAGTCTGGTATCTGAATCAGTATTTTTCTTACATCCTTCGGTATTTTGATCCACATTTGTTCTTCGACGATCTCTGTTGCTTGCATTTTTTGGAAGTAGTTTATAGGTGTCGAAAGCTTGTTCATGCAAGATATCTCATATCCATTTGTTTGTATAGTGCCATCGTTGGTGTTTTGTTGTTATGTTTTCGGACCATCTCTGGCCATCTCGATAGATGTATTATGTAAAATTAAATTTTGTTATGCGGGTATATGTGTGACCTATTTTAAGGCTGTGTCAACTTGTTGATGCATGTGAGTTATCTTTTCTGAAGCTTGTAGCTGACAAATTATATTTTTGGTAAATATGAAGTGCATCTAATTAGGCTGACCTAATTGATGCTTGAAAAAGAGATTGGATACATATAACAGATAGTTTTTGGAGAAGATGTATGTGAGTGTGTGATGATGTGAAGTAGTGTGAACATAATGAAGTGTGTCAAGTCTATCTATTGAGATTTATCTGGAACTGAATCTGCACTTATTAGGTGTACTCTGTCAGTTCATTTTCTGGCTGAAAGCCATTCAATCATTGTAATTTTGTAGGCAGTGAGACTTTGTTTCTAGACAGTGAGTCCTAGTAGTGAGCCACCCATTTTTGTAATATTCTATAACCGGTTATACAATATTGTGAGCTAACACTCACCATGGTTTTTCCCATTTTGGGTTTTCCACGTAAAAATCTCAGTGTTCTTGTGTTCTTTGATTTCATGTTCTGTTAATGCTTTTATTTATATCTACCATTGTTTGCATTGGAATAATTGGATGGTATCTAATCAAAAAATTTAATAAGATACATATTCACCCCCTCAAGATCTTGATCTTTTAATAATTGGTAATCGTGAGGTTCCTCTAGTTGCTTCCAACAAATTTGAGGGAGATCCTAAAGATGAAGAAATGAATGATAAAGGAGAGCTCTAGACTGCTCTTGAGGATCTTGATAAAGTTGAAAAAGAAAATAGATATTTGAAAGAGAATCTTGAAGATGTGAATGAATGTGTCCAAAAACTTAAGGAGCAATTAAATAAATTCAAAGACAGGCATAAGGAAGTAATTGATCAGTTGAAGAAGGCTAATGAAGATATTGTTGGTTTGAAATTTCAAGTGGAAGAGAAGAAAATAATTGAAGATTGTCTGAACAAATTGGTACAAAGCAAGTATGAAGATTGCACTAAGCTTGAACAAGAAATCGTGAAATTGAAAGTGGATTTGGAGAAGGAAAAACTCTGTGAAAACAATTTCAAATCTAGCTCAGAAACACTTGATGAATTAATTGCAGGACAAAAACTGAGTAAAGATAAAAGTGGTCTAGGAAATGATACCAGTGAGAGTTCTAAGACTATGAACAATTAGAAGATTCAGAATAAAGCAAAGCAAAAATAAAATTCAAGAAACTCTGCTAGGAGACCTCCGGTGAGACAACCCCATGCACAAATGTACCCCTCTTTTAATGGCACTTGTTTTTCATGAAATAAATTTGGTCATAAGGCAGCTAAATGTAGAAGTAGGATGAATCAATTTCCTAGTCCTTTTTCTAGTCAATGCTCTGCATGCAAAATATTTGGACATAGGGAAAATGAGTGTGAGACTTCGATGATGTATTAATTTAATGGAAGAATGAACCAATCCTTTAATGGATACTGTTATACTTGCAACAAGTATGGACATAAAGCTAATCAATGCAGAACAAGATTCAGTAGAAGTCAATCTAATCAGAAAAATATTGTCTGCTATAACTGCAACAAACTAGGACATGTTTCAAGAGTCTATAGAAGCAAGAAGAGTAAGGAGACCAATCCGGCAGAAAAGAACGAATCTGCAAAGAAGATTGATAAAGATGAGATTAAGCAAGAGATGAGCAAGATTTGGAGAAAGAAAGAAGACCCAGAGACAACTGATGAGTTTGTTCCTCATCCGGTATGAATGATTTGTTTGGTAACTAGACCTAACAAGGTCATAGGGGGAGCTTTATTAGAAAATTGTAAGAACCCCTTGGATATATGGCGTGTCAAAGGCTAGAACATGGAAGAGAAGTGAAGATTGAGTTTATAGAGGTTCTGGAAAAGGAACCGGTAGAAAATATGAAGGAACAATTCTTTGTGGAGAAAATTAGGGTTTTTCTGTGTAAAAGAAAAGAGTTTTTAGTAGCTTTTTGGAGTCTATCGTAATAAATGCGAATTAGGGAAAATTGCTATTTTATAAAGAAAATTTTCAAGGCATTTATTTCCTTCAAGCATTTGAAGAATTGGAGAAATTTTGGAGCATTCCTGAAGATAATTGGAGTTCGTGTTGTGGAAACCCTAGCTACGGTTCAGTGTGTAAAAAAAGGTATTTATAATTCCTGAGCCATTGTGTTTTCGTGAATTTGCTTGAATTTGGTAGAATGGCAACTGCTGTGGTTGTGAAGGTATCAGAGAGGCTGAGGTCCTCTTACAAAAAATAGTCTTAGAAAGTCTTTGAAGATGATTCCATGGGTGCATTTTCATCAATTCCACATGGCGTAATGCCAACAGAGGATACTAGGATGATGATTAGAGTTAAGTTTGAGGAGTACAATCATGTAAAACTGATTGAACTCTAGGAAAAAGAGCTTACTAGTGATAACTTTGGGATAAAACCTAAGTATTTGAATGTGGTTGATAAAAGATTGCATGTCTGGAACAATTTCCCTAATTTAAGCTACGATGAAAAATTTGTGAAGATGGTTCTGAGTAGAATCCACAACAAATTTCTTCGAAATGATAGGCCACACTTGATAACGAAAGAAGCAATTAGGGATGTAACTGTTCTTTGGGATAAAGGAACAGTACCTATGTTAAAATCTGTAAAGAATGAAATAGTGACAAAACTCATTGGAGCAACATTTGACAAAAGAGCCCTAGCAACGAAGACTATTACCAATCCTACAGTAAAGTATGCATCTCTCATGATAGGTCACAAGGTATATTTCATAAATAGGGAGAATTTTGTTTTGGCCATAGCAATCTATACTAGCTATGATATGGTAGTGAAAGGTACAGATTATGACCTTTGTGAGCTTCTTCGACTGCAATTGTTCGAAAATGTAAAGAAATTAAAGGAAAATAATTATGCCTTTAAGTTTGGTTCATTGATCATAATTTATTGTTTTACTTCATGAAGAGTCTTTCAGGAAAAAGTGAAGATGTATTATGGAACTCATCCAAACCAATTGGACATCATATTTTTGAGAACATGCATAATCTTGGAAATTTGAACACTCAAGAGGATTCCCTAACAAATTTATTTGCAATATTTAAAATAAATATGAATGAAAGAGATAGAATTCCAAGGAAAATTGTGGAGAAGTATAAGCATGAAATCATATTTCACATCTCCATTGATGAATGCATAATTGAGGTTGTAGAACCTTGAACTATCTGGATTCAGCCTCTTGGATATGAGATAATAGAAGAAGAAGCTAAAGGCTATGTGTAGATGTTGTTGAAGAATCCAAAGGACTCGAATGAACCTAGAATTGGGACATATGTAGAGAAGTCTATGGAGATTCATATGGAACAAAAGAAGTCTAAGATTAGGAAGAAAGTTGAGAAAACTCTTAAAGATGCCAGATTTACTAATGAGGAGATTTCCTTGGAAGGGATAAGGTGGCACAAAGAGAGGCAAAATATTTTGGTCTGAGAAGATATGATAGAAATACCTCTGCAATCCCTACAGCTGCAACTAAACCTGGAAAGGATGATAAAGGTAAAGGTCATGTTTCTTCCAGACCAACCACTAGATCCGATAAGAGGAAAGAGACTCCTCCGGTCACCCCTGTTAAGAGAGGAATGAAAGAGAAGGAAACGAGAGAGAAGAACATGACTATTACAAATGATCAAGATGATGAAGAAGAAGATTCTAAACAAAATCTTGTAAGGAGAAGAAGAGGGAGTTTACTCTCCAAAGAAGGTACATCCACATATGTTGTTGTTTCTAAAAGAGTACATATTGTGTCATCTTCTAAAGATGAAGAACATGATTTCGATATGCATTTTCACACCAAGCCTGAATCAAAGAAGGCCAAAGTAGCTGATAAACCTCTATTGACCAGAAAGATGAACAAGATATTCTAGTAAGTTCTAGTCCTTTGTATAAACTTGATCCAACTCTTAATGCTTTGTTGACTTTTGAAAATATGTTTCAACCCGCAACTTAATACTATGATGATGTAGGAGAAGAAGATAAGAAAAAAGTACTTTTAGTTGTTATTGAGTATGTCATTGTATTAGAAGTAAAATAGGATAACATAAATAAAGATGTCCCTAAAATCATGTGGGATGATCTAATGAAAAGAAGATGAGGCTATTATGCTTGAAGAAAATATTAGAAATGCAACATATAATAATATTGGGTCTTCCTTGACCCTTGATGATCTGGAATCCCTGAAGAAAATATGTGTTGAAATGTTCCAAATGAAGGGCAGGGTAAATATGCTAGTGACAAGAAACTAGAAGCTGACAAGGAAAGTGAGGAAGGAAACAACTAAAATTATCCGAGGGATGGCATAAAAGTATGGTATGCTCAAAATCAGTGATGATGCTACTACTGAAAAAGATGAGGAAAATGATTCTTCAGGTATAAGTAATGAAGGTGTTCCTGATAATTTTGTTGTTGAAATTAATATTGGTAATGAAGCTAGTGAGTAGAATGAAGAAGAAGATGAGCTTGAAATACATGATGATGCTCCTCTAGAGCATACTGAAGAAGAAAAAGGTGAAAAAGAGAAAGGTAATGAGGAAGAAAATAATGGCAATGAAGGAGAAAGTCAAGATAATCTTGAGAAAGAACAGGACAAAGATGAAAATGAGGAAGAGGACAATAATGACTAAGATAATAATGATGAAGATAAAAATGAGAAAGAGGGAGAAGAAGAAGAAAAGGTACTAGAGGAGGAAAAAGAAAAAGAAAAAGAAAAAGAAAAAGAAAAGGGAGAGGAAGAAAAGATAGTTGGGGAATCCTCTAGTAAAAATGAAGAGGACAAAAAATTGTTAAATCTCTGAAGCATCTCGGTGATTCATCTTTTGGTGGTGATATATTGAAAGGTTCGTTATCTAAGAAAATTAGATTTCAACTGATTATTCCCTAGGAAATTTTGAAACTTCCTGCGATTGAGGGTTATGTTGATGTGAAAAAAATGTCTTTATTTCATAAAGTTGTGTTGGGTGAGGCAATGCAAGCATCCAAAAGAAAATAAATTCTTGAAATGCATAAGAAGGGAATGGAACTGATAGAAGATGCTCTAAAAGCATTACAGGAAGCTATACCCGGTGCATCCATCGACACATCTCTCACCCTTGTTGAAAATCTAAGATTATTGTTAGACTCCTTCAAAGAGCATTCCTCTGGACTTAATGAAAAGATAAGACAAGAGATAGAAGAAAACTTGGTGGAGAAAAGGCTATTAGATTTGCATAACAAATGTGCTCAGGAACACTCCTATGTTGAGAAGAGTTTGTTAGCAGTGAAAGTTTGTGAATCTGAAGCATATGTTATTCTATCTTACTGCTTGAATTGGCTGGATGCCACTTAGAATATCAAGATTGTCATGGATTCCATTGAGTCCCAATTATCTACTACTTCCGGTACTTATAGTGTTTCTACAGATAAAGACAGGTCAATCTGGAAGGCCATCGCTACCCATAGAGAAAAATTATTTTCCTTGCAGAAACATAAAGAAGAAATCATCAAGAAATTTAGTCTATTAAGTGATATTGTAAGAATGGAATACTCTCCAGTTGGAGAAGCTCTAGCATGTGCTGAAAAACTTGAGAAAATAAATCTGACTCCTGGTACTCCAGATGGTGCTGAAGAAGTTCTGATTGAGTTGGAATCTCTAAACAAGATGTTGACTACAACAAAGGAAGGCTAGGAAAAAGGAAAAATAGTTCAGGAAGGTATTCTGAAGGAGCTTCAAGGCTCGTCATCTTCCAGTTGATACATGTTCCTTTGTTTTAATATTTTTTAGTTTTTTTTGGCACACCCTTTGTCATTGATGTCAAAGGGGGTGTGAAGTGATAGATTGTTAGTGATAGGGGGAGAAGTGTTGTGAATAAGAGAACTCTATAAATACTCCTTTTTGGTTTTGGCACATGTTTCCATCAATGACAAAGGGGGAAATTGTTGGAAAAATGAAGAAAAACATCTCTTTTTTTTACCTTTGTTGTCATTGATGTCACCATGATATATGAGTTATGCAAATGCAAGAACAAGACTAAAGTTACTCTAGTATTCTAGTCTGGTATCTGAATCGGTATTTTGCTTACATTCTCCAGTATTTTGATTCAAATTTGTTCTTTGGTGATCTTTGTTGCTTGCGGTTTTTGGAAGTGGTTTACAGGTGTCAGAATCTTGTTCATGCAAGATCTCTCATATCCATTTGTTCATATGGTGCCACCGTTGGTGTTTTGCTTTTATGTTTTTTGAACCATCTCTAGCCGACTCAATAAATGTATTATGTAAAATTAACATTGTTTTTGATTAAGGAACAAACAGGTTTAGAGGGATCCCGAAACCCATAACAGTATCAAAGCGTGAGATAAAACATTGACATAGCATAGACAAAAAAAAAACGCTGCCCACAAAGAAGAACACATAGAAACACCAGGGCAGAACTGACAAAAAATTGATAAAAAGCCACAAGACACCCAGCCTCTAGGCTAGGTTCTGAAGGATCTCTGCCGCTTCTTGCTACAGACTGTTCATGTTGAGCGCAAACTTCTTAATCTCCTGGATGTTGACAAGCGCTTGGTCTGCCTTCCTTTTCAAGTTTTCTTTGGTCCTGTTGCTCGGTCCCCCACTATCTGGCTGCCCATCCTCATTATCCAAGTCCAGAAACACAGTAGTTTTTACCTGATGGGATTTTTTAAAGTTTTCCACCATGGTATTCATGGTTTGTGCAGTGGATTTAAGAATTTTGTGGTTCATAATCAACACTTTGTGGAGAGAGCTTTTAATATTCCTCAACTGCTCCTCCATGTTCGCCTACTTTCCATCATGATTGCCTTTGAAATCCTGTAGTTTCTCCACCATTTTCTTAAGGCATTCAACCATATACTTCTTCTCCTCTTCTGTCCATAAATCAGTAGTCCGACCACTACCACTACCTCTGTTATTGTCAACTGTGGCTTTCTCCAATTTGTTGTTCATTGCTCTTTGATTTACCTTTATTTCCTTAATTTCAAAGAACACCCATCTCATAAGTCTAAAATTATCCATCGCCCCATTATAGGCAATAGTAAAGACATCAGTGGGAAATTCTCATTCCTCCTTAAAATAATGATCCCCAGCCTTAAGGTCCATAGGGAAGCAAGGTCTCTCTTCTCTATCAGTATCAGGGTGGTTCGAAAATTTAGACAACGATTCCGACTGCGACTCCTCTTCTTCACATCATAGGAGGGGTCCTCCGACAATTTTCTCTTTCCCTTTTTCAAAGTGGAATGCCTAGGTTTACCCTTGTCCTTTTCATCAACCCTAACCTTAGGCGACGGGGGCAGAGCCGACATGGCTTTGAAATGATCATAAATAAGGACAAGCAATCCTTCACGAAGGATAGAATACCTAGTGGGGTTCTTTCTATGGTTTTTTAGATTGGTATTCAAAGAAGAAGCCAGATAAAAAGGGAAGGAAATCCTGACCTGGTGCCTGAAGTGATTCAACAGAATGAAGTGATACCCAAAAACTCTGGTGTAGCGGCCATCCAAAGTGGCATAATCCATTAGCACATTCAAAACCCTCCAATGCTAAACAATGTACAATTAACTTTGTTATGCCAAGATATGTATGACCATTTTGCTGGGTCAGGCTCTACTTGTCAATGGGTCTTTTTCTCAAGCTTGTATCGTATAGATTGTATTTTGGTAAATATGAAGTAATCTAATTAGGCCGATCTAATTGATTCTGGAAAAGAGATTGGATACATAATAAAGTGTGTCAAGTCCGTCTATTAAGCTTTATCTATAACTAAATCTACACTTATTAGGTGTACTTTGTCAGTTCATTTTCTGGCTGAAAGCCATTCAATCATTGTAATTTTGTAGGTTGTGAGCCTTTTTTTCTAGACAGTGAATCTTGGCAGTGAGCCACCCATTTTTGTAATATTCTATAACCGGTTATACAATATTGTGAGCTAACACTCACCGTGGTTTTTCCCATTTTGGGTTTTCCACATAAACATCCCAGTGTTATTGTGTTCTTTGATTTCATGTTCTGTTAATTCTTTTATTTATATTTTCCATTGTTTGCATTGGAATAATTGATGGTATCTGATCATAAAATTTAAGAAGATACTAATTCACCCTCCCTCTCAATATCTTGGATCTTTAACAATAGCTTGACTTGATAATGCTTGATTTGCTTGAATGCTTAATGAGTGCAAGAGATTGTATGTGATTTGGAGATAGATGATTGTAGGAGATGTAAAATGAGGTAAAAAAACCTTATTTATACTTGATTTTACTAAAATTTCACAAAAAGTAACACATCAGCTGCACTCAACTCCCTCAAGGGTTAGGAGGACACAACCTCGCTAGAAATTTAAAATAAATTTTGAGTTTTATTAAAAGGACTAAGTCGCTCCTATTGGTGACTTAGTCCCACTTAAGCAAATTAAGTGGGTGTCAAAAATTTTGGGGCATTAAAAGTTTTCCAATGGGAATATCCTCAACAACACACTTGAAAATGACCAAAAAGTGTATTAAGTGGTCATTTAGACATGAGAAAGGGTTGGAATTAGTGAAATTAAGCCTAGAAAAAGTGTGAAATCTTGTTACAAGACTTTACAACACTTCAAAATAGGACTTAATAAGTGATAAAAATGTGTTTTTTAGGTGAATTGTAATGAATAGAGTCTAGAAAAGTGTAGAAATATTTTACAACACTTCACAACACCTTCACAAGACACCATAATTTGAATATTGAAGCCCTAATGTGAATGTTTTGACCACATTACAACATTATATCTAGGAAAAATCAAGCCAAAGCCCACTAGAAAGACTCAAGTGAGCATAAAAATGTCAACTATATATTTTTTGGTGACACATTAAGCCCCCACTTTAGTGAGAGGGTGAACTTGCTTCAAACTCTTAAGCAAGTAGCTCAACATGATCAAGAGGGATCCTAATGTACTTACATTGGTAAGATGAAACAACAATAACCAAGAGGGATGATCAAGCCCCCAAGATCAAGATCTCATGGAAAACCAAACATAAGAACAAAAGAACACACATGATGATGAAAAGGATTGAAAGCTTTGATCATCTGTCCAACTCGTTGTGGATTAGATCTAGGCTAATTGTTTGAAAAAGAGGATGCATACTCACTCTGGGGCGACATAACTCATGGTGGTCCGTCGGGTGAGAAGACCCAAAAAGGTGAAGTACATATGCTAGTTGGTATGCACTCACAAACATATAGGTGGCTATAGGAAAAGTCATGCCTTAGAATGGGCTTCCAGCTCAACCATATCAAAGTTATACCTTTTGATAACTTTAACAAGGCACCAAAAAGGAAAATTTTGGTTTTTGCTTCATGAGACAAGAAAAGCTTCATATGCTTAGAACTCATGAAAAAATTCAAGGTACCATAGGCATGCAAGCTGCATTATGCAAGGTGGTAAAATGTAAAAAATTTAAAAAATGAAAACTAAAATGTAAAATACAAAAATGTGTCTTGTTAAGTTCATGCAAGGTTTATCACTTGGGGAACATTTTTTCTAATGTTTCCAAGAGAGGACCAATCAAAGAATAGAATATTCCCAACTTAGAGGATGTAGTGTGTCACATCAAGCCACTAAGAGGAATGTAATATGCTAAGATAGATCACATTTATGAAGGACATCACACCCAATTTCATCCACAAACTGACAAACACATCATATGAAGTGACAAGGCTACACTAAGAATGCAAGAATGCAAATGAAATGATGGTAATGTATTCCCCCCATTTTAAAGGAACTGTTGCACATCATTCCATGAGAAATTACTTTAAAGTAGAGAAGGAAAAAAAATGAAAAGGAAAAACAAGACATGAGATCCAACTTGGAAAGCCCCCATGCCAAGTCACAAGGCGTTTCTAAGTTAGTTGTGTCATGCACCAGTTAAAGAAAAGAAAAGCAAGAAAAGGAGGTTGCCTTAAAGGAACACATCAAACACATAAGGGATCTATGGATTTGGGGTCAGTATGTTCATTGCTACAATGTTTTTACTAAAGAGCTCAAAACTATCATCATTCCCCAAAGCACACATAGAACCTGAAGAATGACACAAAGAGAGCTGTAAATCACACAAATGAAAAAGTCTGCTTTTGTCAACATGAAGAGACATTACAGCCTCAATGCTTTTGCATCATCCCCAAAAGGAAACACAAGTTTAAAGACAATGAAAAGGAAAAGTTTTTGGGTCAACATGAAGGAGACATTGTGTCTCAATACCTGTAATCATTCCCAAAAGGAAAAACAACACAAGTGAAAAGAAAAAAAAAAGGACCTTGTGGGTCAACATGGAAGAGACATAGGGTGTCTCAATGCTTTCAGGTCATCCCCAAAAGGAAAACACAAGCCAAAAGAAAAGACCAATGAAAAGAAAAAGGGTCCTTTTGAGTCAACATGGAAGAGACATAGGGCATATCAATGCTTTGTGTCATCCCCAAAAGGAAAACACAAAACAAAAAGAGAAAAAGGAAAAATTACGACATATAGAAGAATAAAGGTACAAATAGAAGAAGTATACAAAGAGAGAGAACATCAAACACACAATAGGGAGGAACATGATACACACATACATGAAAAATGGAAAGGGGTGAGTAATGAAAATGTAAGTCAACCATTAACTAAGTTATTGGTCTCTCAATCTTAAGTAATATAAGTGGAAAATGAATAAAATCTTTAAGAGACAAAGACAGGTGCATTACAAGGAAAAGGCTAACAACTTCTTTCCCCCCACAAAGCGTAAAGCAAGAATGAGCTGAGGTGGGTGATGTGAAAGGATCATGCAACAGTGAGAATACAAAATTCTACAACTATGGCATGATAAAAGGAGTTTTGTTTTAAGGAATAATGGGAAAGCACTCAGTATCATTGAGTGATACTTGTTCAATATGTCATCCAATGTTCAACATTCTTTAGTGTGGTGTCCAAGAACACAATGATATTTGCAAAATGGTATGTTAGAATCTTTAGGACGGATAACCAAACTATTCATAGATGGTAAGAGTATAAGGCCTTTGTTTAAAATAAATTGAATTCTCCTTTCACATTCAGGTGGAGGATGAGTAGGAAACTTGAGCTTTTTCAATTTATAAGGTTGTTTTTGTTTGCTAGATTCTCCTTGTTCATGAATGGAAGGAGGAAGAGGACCCATGGGGATCCTAGCATCCTTGTCATCAGAATCAAGTAATGGTCATTCACGTGGAAGGAGAATGTTCAAGCTAGGAGGAGAATCAAAGATCACTATACTGTCATCTCGAAGTCTCCAATATTCAAAAGGAGGCTTGTTTTCATGAGGAGGATCTTGATATCCTAATCCTGTTGTGTTTTCTTCTTCTTTTTTTTGTTCAAAGAGTTGGTGAATGTTATGTTCAGTTGTTGTATCACAACCTTGTTTGCTTAATATAGTAAAGCCCTTGCCATAGGTTTCTTCAAGGTTGATTGGTGTGTTTGTAACTTTGTTGTCATAAAATGGTTGTGGAGGTGCTTGTTGAGAGGAACTAGGTCCACCTAATGGAGGGAACTTAGGTCCTTTGGTTGTTTCAGGGTGAAGATAACCAAATGTATCAGGGGGTGCAATAGTAGGGAGATTTTGTGACCTCATGGATGGGTAAAAGGTTGCATTGGCTTCAAGGTTATTAGGACATTCGTTGGAGAACTTATTCATGCTATTGTCATCTTCTCCAATGATGTCTACATCACAAGGAGGAAAATCATGAGGAGTTGGAGGAGCATGAATAGGCTCAAGATCGTTAGGATCATATCCAAAGGCACAATTGGACATGTCTACTAAGGATTTCAAAGAATTCCAAATCTTATCAAATGAAAAGGCCATGATGCAAGA